>ML385185.1:32248-54808 GCA_005239525.1 Nicotiana knightiana | reverse complement strand
AGGGGGAGTGGGGTTGGTTGTGGTAGGGGGTAGGGGTGGGTGGGTGGTACAGAAAAATAAAAAAATAGAAAATTAAAACTACAAAAAAAAAGAAGTAAAATTTAGGCAACTAAGTAAATTTCTAGATAAATTGGATTGAGATCCATTTGTTTTGGGTGAGCTTCATGGGTTGTATTTGGGCTACTCAATGGGTCAAAATGAGTTATAAAAAATAGGAATAGTTACCCCCTATAGCAAAGGTAGATACCTTATTTATTTTAAATAAATACCCTTTTAAAAAATTATATTCCATAGCTACCTTTTGATTTTTTATAGCCAATTCTATTTATGGATACCTCCAACCCTTAAGCCATAAAATAAGCTTTGTATTATTTTTCTCTCTCATATCCCCTTAAATTTCTCCTATCCCCTAACCCATATCTATTCTCCCTCCCTCTCTCTACTTCCTTATCTCATATCCTTTTTTCTTCTTCTTATACAATTTCAACAATTGGCAGTGACTCTACCGAAGCCTTTGTCGTCGGCGGTTGAAGGCCCCTGTAGATTCTGAATGTACTACTAGTAGAGTCCGACATATTTTCTGACGATATTGAAGAAGAATGTTGGTTGCACTTCAATTTTTTCTCCTTCCGACGAGTTATTTCTGAACGTTTCCGTTTATCAATATGTATGTCGTTTATCATAATCTTGGAATAAATGCAGCAAATCCTAATGAGAAACAATGATCAACTATAGTCGGAGGCAAGCCAACAGTTTTGCTGGAAAAAACTGTAATATAAACATAGCCGCCACGTTCTAGGGTTCTGCCCAATCTGGTAGAGTCCAAAAATTTGGCCCATTGTATCACGAGAAACAAAACTCTATATAAATCTCCGTCTTCCTCTTCTCTTCGTCGTTCTAGGGTTCTGCCCAATCTGGTAGAGTCTAGCATGTACTCTGACAATATTGATAGTTCATGTATTTCAATGTATCTCGATGTATTTCCATGTATTTTATTATATTCATTGTCTCTTTTTTTTTCATTGTATTTCGATGTATCCTGCTGTATTTCATTATCTTTTTTTTTTTTATTATATTTCAATGTATCCCGTTGTATCCTATGTATTTCATTGTATTCATTGTCTCGCTATATTCCTTGAATGTATTCATATATTTTTTTTAATTAATATATTTATGTATTCAGATGTATTATATAATTTCTTTGAAGATTGCTATGTTTTTGGGGTATTTTTTCAGTTGAGAATCTTTTTTATAACTGGAAATACAAAATTTGTGTGTTATGATTGAGTTTGTTGAGTTATATTAGGAGTCTATTATGTTAATTGATTCACTTTCCGTTTAAAAACAGTGTAATCTCCTGTTTCACGCCGTGAATACAGTCGAATACAATAATCTGTCCAGCTGTAATCCCATGTTTCACGCCATGAATACACTCGAATACAAAAATTTGTCTAGCTGTAATCCCCTGTTTCACGCCTAGAAATGCTATTGTATTCATGAATATAGTAGCTTAAATACATCGAATACACTCTAAAAATCTGAAAACATAGCTATAAGAAATAATATAGTAAATGATAGCTACAACTAGCTAATAACCACTAAACAATAGTGGTTTGTAAAAATTTCTCTAAAAAATAATGGGTTAACTTGGGCTCCAGCCCAACTATACCCATAAGCTAAAATATCTGTAGCCCAATCCATTAATATCTGGACAGGTTAAATAAATTTTGGGCCCAAATTGCCACACCTATGCATATCCTTGAAATGTAACACCCTCGCTATTTCTCATTTATGAAGAAAAGTAACGTTGTTATTGTGTAGATGTTATCCACTAGTTGAATACATTAAAATTTTGGTTATCACGAAATTATACGTATTGATTTGAACAACAAACAAAAACAAGGGCAAAGCACGCGACACATATAAAATTCTTTGTCACCAGTATTAGAGCTAAGAAAATGAGGGGTTTCAATTGATCCCTTACTCAGAAAATTGTATCATGCAAATAGGGTGAATTATTATTTTTTTCAAATGTATAAATTGTTGAATCTCCCTTAGCAAATAACTTTAAATGTAGTGGTAAAGGAGAGGTCAACAATTACTTTATACTTGGGTGTAGTATTCTTGTATTTTCTTTTGTTCTCTTAGCTTTGTTATGATTTTGTCTTCGCCATTGCATCTCACTCTAGCATGACAAAAATGTGAAAGCTGCTAATCACAACTTTAAAACCATTTTATGATATGTAAGCTTTCAGTAGTGAGTTTAAAACAGAAATAATTTTTTTTATATTTTCTCTACACTTGGGGAAATGATAAATACTTGGATAAATAATAAAGCAAACATTTCTTTGTCTCTCCATCTTCGTGTTCCTCCCTTTCTTCAACCTTAAATCTCGTTGGACCGAAGCTTTTTGGTTGAGTTTGCTTTGCTATTCGGACGAAGTGCACCAATTGTCATCTTTAAGCTTCCTATTTAAAATATACTCATAACTTGTTATTTGAACTTGAAAGTCTGACTCAGCTGATTTAGGGGCCTTATATATAAGATGGGTTTTGATTTGGACGCATTCATTAGGCCAGTATACTTCTAGTTTTCACTTTGGGCTTGATTTACAAATGCTTTCCTTGATGTAAAAATTGCGTGGGGCAGCCATTTTTTAAAATGGTATTTATTTTGTATTCAGTATTTTAATATTGGACAAAAGTAGCCACTAATCTATTAAAATTAATATGAAAAAACCGAGTTACCCTTTCCTTCCCAAACGAAAAATACAATGGGTTGGAAAGACCGGGTGGGCGGAACTAGACTTGGCGGCGATACACTATCCTCTTTAATATCGGTGATTAATTAGCTTCGGTATTGTCACGTCATCTCTTCGTTTTGGTTAATCTCTTTTCCTTCTTCGATACTCCTACTAATTGGCTTTGACATTAGTCTTTCAATTGTTGTTGCACGGTGTTGAGCCAACTGGAGATTCTTAGCCCCTTCGATTGCTAGAATGGGAGAATTTTTGTTTAATTTTCTCTCTGTTATTATCTGTTTAATTTGTGTTTTGAAGATTAGCCTTTTGGTTAGGCGTCATTAAAAAAATTATAAAGAAGAAGGAAATCAAGGAGTAAGTTTTAGACAATAGCTAAGGACGGAAAACTATAAGTTAAGGAATGAAAACTATAAGTTAAGGACCTATTTAACTTAAACTTTTAAGTTAAGGATTGAAAACTATAAGTTAAGGACCTACTGTCCCTAACTTTTTAACTTGAAACTTTAAGTTAAGGACTGCTTGTCCTTAACTTTTTAACTTAAAACATGAAGTTAAGGACTGTTTGTCCTTAACTTTTGAACTTGAACTTGAAGTTAAGGACTGCTTGTCTTTAACTTTTTAACTTGAAACGTTAAGGACTGAAAGCTATAAGTTAAGGACCCATTGTCCTTAATTTTTTAACTTGAACTTTTAAGTTAAGGACTGAAAACTATAAGTTACGGACCTATTGTCCTTAACTTTTGAACTTGAAACTTGAAGTTAAGGATTGCTTGTCCTTAACTTTTAAACTTGAAAGTTGAAGTTCAGGACCTATTGTCCTTAACTTAATTTTTAAACTTGAAACTTAAAGTTAAGGATTGTTTGTCCTTAACTTTATAACTTGAAACATGAAGTTAAGGACTGCTTGTACTTAACTTTTAAACTTGAAAATTGAAGTTCATGAGCTATTGTCCTTAACTTTTAAACTTGAAACTTAAAGTTTAGGACTGTTTGTCCTTAACTTTTGAACTTGAAACTTGAAGTTAAGGACCAAGTGTCCTTATCTAACTTGCTTAGATAGTACAATCGTATGATATAACAAAAAATCAATGAGCAAATAAATAAGTATACCTTTATGCAATTGAATAGTATCAACTCCCTCTAATCAACCCAACTGCCACTCTAGCAGTTGAAATCTCACTGCTACTAAGAGTTAAATTTATTTTTATTCGTTTTCTTGATAGTTATTTGAAATATTTTTAGTCTGAATTTTAATAAAAAATGTGTATTACTAAATCAACTTTAATTTGAATACTTTTATATATTTTAATGATCATCAATTAAAATCAGGTATAATGTGAAAGTTTATGCTAATCCCTATGAATATGATAAATTGGATACAAAAAAAATACATCAAATTGAATTAGATGAAAAAAATACCTTCAAAGGATGTCTATCACGTTCAACCTCCTCCTTGAGAAGTTATAGCATAAGGGTATTTTCGTCCAGTCAGGTAAAAGTTCATTAAACTAATGGCTAAAGAATAAATACATTTAAAACACTGACTTTAAAATAAAGACAGCTTCTATTAGTGGCTATTTGTACACATCTTCCTTCCTTGATTCCTTTGTTGTTTCGTTGAAAATATCAATTATGTCCATTTATAAGTAGGTTTTATTATAAAATTTTGTTAATTCATAAAATAATAATATTATTAGCAAATTAGTTATTTGTAGCTAAAAAGGTCAATTTTTTAACTTTTTTTAGTGGGTGTTATTAAAATAGATTTGGTACACTCTAAGGAGCTTGAATCTCAGTTTTGGGATAATTTGATAGAGTCTTGAGGTGGTTTGAATTTAAAAATCGAAGTAGAAGATGAACATGAAAAAAATGATAGGTGTATCATAATGTGTATCATATTTGTATCAAATGTGTAGTACATGTATATACTTGTACATCTGCGTGTGAGATACATGCGTGATACATGTGTCGCAAAAGAATTTTTTGAACTCGATTTTAACTACGAATTTTAATACAAAATCAGTCCAAATCATCTCCAATCTTCCTCAAATTTTGTATATTAACTTATCTATATGTTTTCAATGAATCTCAGTCATACCCATAGTAGAAAGTCGTTTTTTACTTAGATTTTTGGAATCTTGTTTATATTTATTTTTTGTATTTCATCACCTTCTTTGTTACCGTATCCATAAAATTTTCTTTCCGTCTTACATTTAGTGTTGCTAATCACACTTAAAAATATGAAAGGAGATCTTTGTGTGTGATTCTTGTAGAGAAAGAACCTTATTTCTTTAGGTTTTTAATTTTTATATGTGCTTGGCTAGATTTGGTAAGTTTATGATTAACGACTAGAAGTTGGTAAGTTGAGATCTATTTGGAACATTTCCGTAAGATTTCCTTCATTTTTTGATTCCAAGGACAAGGATCTTTGTCAAATTTTCTGTAGAGTTTAAGTTGTATGTCTCGATCTTGTGATTATGTTGAAGAATACTTTTCCTCCTTTGAGGTCTAGAATGAAAGGAGTTCAATGGTATACAAAATATTTATAAAATTAGATTATTTTAAGACAACTATGACTATTATATATCAATTGGTAACTGCATATAATTCGTAAAAATTATCATCACAAGTTAATATTCACTGATTACGTAGAAAAACTTTACATTGATGTAGTTAACTTAACTTCGTTGTGCTCATAAATTGAGAAAGGTGAGATAATCTTTCCTCAAAGTGTCTTCCCGGCAAACATGCTTTTTCGACAGTAATGCTTCTAACCATGCTTCCAAGTTTATATTCTTTTGAACTACACGAAAAAGGCTTTTAGCGAAGGAAAATTCGGTCGCTAAAAGTCCAAGTCCAATCGTTATTGATCTTTTACGACCGGATAAATTACGGTCGTCACCAGTCGTTAAAAGCTCCGACGTTAATAGTACCCGACCGGATTGGAATCCGATCGTTAAAAACCTTTTAGCGACGACAACAAACCTAATCGTCATTTCTCCTTTTAACGACTGAATTTCCCTTCGCTAATTGTTATTTTTTGGTCACTAAAACATCAGTAACGGCAACAAACTCAGCCTTTAAGTGCTTTTAGCGACGGGAATTTTTTCATAATTGTATAAATAACGATATCTAACATTATTACATATCCACACAGATATCCAAACATATACAAAAAGTCAGTACTCAGATAAACATCATTGTTGATTACAAAATATTAGAATATCACATTACCAAAAATACACTTATCTAAATTGTATTGACATTATTTTATTCAACTCCTAAAAAAAGAAAAATAGAACTATAACATATACAAACAGAAAATATTTAAAAATTCCCTCGCAAAACAAAGTGGGTTCCTCTTGTACTTCAATTTGTTCTTTAACATTTCTCATTTGCTTCAACTCGCTCTACATTATCTTCAAGAAAGCTTCATGTCTTCAAATTCTTGATCTGTTAAAAGAACAAGTGTATGTTACTGCATTACATCAACGATTAGGAGAAAAGATTAAGAAGGTGTTGCATCAATTACTTGTGGAAGCGTTGACATTGTATGAAACTTTAGTCAGGCAGAAACATACAGGAAGTAGAGTATTGTGCAGAAACGCCGAATGTTGTGCAGAGATGAAGAACGCTTTACATAAATGCATAAAACTGTGCAAAAATACAGAAATGCTATCCAGAAATGCAATAACACTGTAGAAATGACAAATGCTATCACTTGATAAATATAAGTAGAGAGCCTAAGAGTGAATTAGGGATTGCCATTGACAATCTACCACAAATGAAATTTACTTTAGGAAGAGAAAATTTCAGTAGTAAGAGTACAAAAGCTTTGTCTCTCTTGGGGAACCATAGCTCACAGTAACATATCAATGACAAAATTCTTTCCCTTCTTTTTGCTAAGAATGCTAGCATTTACAAAAAGTTATTTCCCTTTGTCCATAAGCTCATCTTCCATTCTTTTCTCTAGGCTTACAATGTTTGTAGTTCTGAGATTGATTGGAATTGGAATCTAATTTACAAGTTTAGAATTGACTACAATATAAAATTTATAGGAGTAATATTAAATGGAAGATTAGCAAAGATATGATCAGGGACCTAGTCAGATATAGGAAAGAAATAGCCAGAGTGCAAATGATATAGGGATAACTTATAGTTGGACATAATATCACTTCATGGATGTCAATAAATAGGAGAAATTACAGAAAAAAGACTTCAATTGTAACCCATGGATAAGGACTCATATTCGTGTCTTTCACTTTGGATAGCAAATGAAAAAAACCTATCAATCACACCTAATATTAATGCAAACATTTAACGTTCTTGAACTGATGTGAAACAGAATAAAAAAGACATACCTGAAATGGTATTTATCCTCACAAACAACAATCACAAAGTAAAAATGGTGAACTAGTGTCCGCACGAACAACAACTACTACCTCCTAGAATTGTTGAGCATCAACTGCAAAGAAATTCAAGCAACTTGTGCCTCCTGGGAATGTTGAGCAACTTCTGCCTTCTTCGCCTTCACTTCTTGATATGGGCTGATAGCTATACTAAATGCAGATAAATTGTTAAACAAGTGAAGCAACAAAAGAACAAAAAATAAACCATCATCTCTAAGAACTCACCAACACAGAAAAAAACAATTTCCTTATAAGAGGAGAAAAAAATAACATATTGAGAGAGATAGAATAAAAATACTGTTATACCGAATAAATTATTATTTTGAGCTTTTTCATCACAAAGTAAGAACGAATGAAGATATGATTTACTTCACAAATAAAAGCACACAATTTTAGAGGAGGTAATTTATTGTTAGAGAAGTAGTGTGAAACATGCAACCGATTTACTTGTTACTCGAAACATGTGATATTCAATTGATATCTTTACTGCATGTGGTATCAAGAGAAATTAATGTTTTTATTATGTGTTTGGTAAGTTAAAAAAATAAGATGCTAAAAGATCACATCTCTAAGCGAATCTTAGATGTAGTGCCTTCATACTTAAACCAATATTATTACCAAAAGATTTAAATTATATATGTACTAATATGAAAAAAACACACATACCAACAGTATTCTTATATCATGTAAGTCGACTCCGAGTTGAACTAAATGAATATATAAAATTTATATATCTCTAATTAGTTTAGAATTAAAAAGTAATTAGCTTTTTTTCTCATATTTCTAACCGTAGTGCTGGCCTAAAAGATATTCCCTGCCAAAATCTCATCCACATTCAATGCAAAAGACTTTAAAAATATCCAATGAAAAGGATACCATGAAGGTAAAATTCCAAAAACAGTCAATGGTGCAATCACCAGAAGACTTCTTAGTTTACATTCCAGTTATTGTAGTTAATTTAACAAGAACACAGACTCAGACTCAACACTGGGGTTACAATTAGAAAAAAAATGTTACAGTCACACTCAAAAAGGGTTAAAGGGTATAGGTTAGTAGGACAACAAACATTTCTCATTCTGCTGCATCTAGAAGCAATGAATTCTTTAGGCTCCTAAAATATTTGTGAGCACTTGTAACTTAGATCACCTACTCTGTCATGGCTTCTCATTAACTAGCTTCCTTAACGTTAGATTGTATTAAGCACCATCAATTTACTCTTCGATATACATAGTCAAATTCATCCAGCACTTGGACGCATCATTTGAAAACTCAAAGTTCATATATTGATATTAGATCTTCAAGTAATGACAACAACGTTATAGAAATGTAAATGTCCCCTGTATTTTAGTTCATCCAACTAGTGATAATTCTTTAAAAAACCATTATGTCTTCATGGTTATATTTTTAGTCATAACTGCAGCGAAAAGCACAATGATAAAGACCAATTTATAGAAAACTACATGAAAAGGAAAAAAAGATCACCCCTTACTATATTTATACCTATTTCTCTTTCACCTCATATACCAAATAAAGGTCTATACTTGGGTCAATAAACAACAAAAATTCAAAAAAATTGCAACTCTGGGCAGGTTTAATCCAGCATAACTAGACATTGAAAAAGATAGTATTGGAAAACATTAATATTCTAAGAAGAAATACATATTACGTGACAAACACTAAGAAAAGCAGAACAATACCATTAAACCGAGAGATCATTGGACAATAAAAGAATACCCAATTCAACTCAATAGTTACTACGGCAGGTTTAGGGATTTGGTATAAACTTACCTTGATAAGAAGGAAATTCTTAGACGAGCAGTCGATGATAATGGAGGAGACGGGCTGTATTTTTACTTCGAACAAGTTTACTCCAAGATGGGCAGTCGGAGGAGATGGCGCACGTGGTGAGCAGTTTTCTTCATTCTTCCAATTGAAACAAGCGTTTTTTTGATCCACGATTAAGGGTTATCTTTTGGGGGTTGGGTTTGGTTGGGCGTAACAAGAGAGGGAAAAAGTTGGGGCTTTTGCATCCGTACCAGTCTTTTGTATCACCTTTCAATTTATATTTGTTATGTAAAAGAAATTGTATTTACATTTGTTTTTTCGCATAACTTCAGCATACGGGATTAAAGTATAAAAAACAATCACACAAACTTCAACATTCTAGTAGATAGGTCTGAAAGTTTTTGTTTTTGTAACTGGGGCACTTCAACTCTAGAGCTGAAGTTTTTATCTTTGTAACTAGGAAACTTCAGCTCTAGTAATTGGGAACTTCAGCTCTAAAGCTGAAGTTTTTGTCTTTGTAACTGGGGAACTAACTTCAGCTCTTTGTAACTGGGGAACTTAAGCTCTAGAACTGGAGTTTTTGTCTTTGTAACTGAGGAACTTCAGCTCTAGAGCTGAAGTATTTGTCTTTGTAACTGGGGAGAGGAGAATTTTTTGTCTTTGTAACTGGGGAACTTCAGCTCTACAGCTGAAGTTTTTGTTTTGTAACTCGCGAACTCCAGCTCTACAACTGAAGGTTTTATTTTTATAATTGGGGAACTTCAGCTCTTTGTAACTGGGGAACTTCAGCTCTTTGTAACTGGGGAACTTCAGCTCTTTGTAACGGGGGAACTTCAGCCCCGTATGCTGAAGTTTTATCTTTGTAACTGGCGAATTTCAGCTTAACTGGCGAACTTCAGCTCAGCGAGGAAAAGGGGGCTGAAGTTATTTAAAAAGTGGGTACAATTTAAAAGTTTTAAAAAAAGCAGGTATATGTTAAATGGGGGCGACCAAATAAGGTGTCCCGCGCAATTTTTACGAAAAAGTTGTGCTTGTTTTTTTTAATAAATTACTTTTTAACGACTGGATATTATACTTTTAAGAATAAAATTTTCCCCTGTTAATGTTGAAATTAAAAGCTGACTTTAACGTCCGAAAAAAATTTTGATGCCGTTAAAAGTCAAGTTTCGTGTAGTAAGTTCTTTCTATTTTAATTTAAGGAAATTTTTGTCTACAAACACACGCAGTGGCGAAGTCACATGGTGCGTCAAAAAATTACACTGTGTACCTAGATAAATATTAGATTTTAGAGGTATATAATACATATTGAATACCATTTGTCGAAAAATATTTTTACTTTTTTTAAAATTTGAACACCGAACACACGAGTAAACTAGTTGAAAGAGTAATACATTTTGTTCGCAGTTCCCATTAAATCAAAGTCGTAGCATCTAAATGAAAAACATGAAGATATGAAAGTTCCTCTAGGTTTCCACAAAAAATATCAAGGTCAAGGCGGCTCCTTATTTGGCTAATAAGAGGTACAACTCATTTTTTCTAACCCAAATAATACAAAGTCATTGCCTATGTATTTCTGACTTTTTCCTTATCTACTTTGTCTAGTCCACTTGCTCATATCCATTTATCTGTTTCTCATTTCTCATTAATATATATCACTACAACTAACTCTAATTGATTTCTAAAAAAAGACATGAAAAAACACTTAAACTAGGTGACACTTGAGAAAAAGTAATTCATTTTAATTTCTTATGTTTTCTTCATGAAATAACTTTCTCAAATGCGAATGGAATCTTGATCCAAGTCAAGGTCTTCTCATCATGTTATCATCTTTGTTGATCAACATATACGTTGGATTTCTCCTTTTGTTAGAGGGTAAAAATCTACACTATATATAGTGGCAGAAACACCCTTCACAAAACTATCATGCGACGCCGGTTTGCAAACATCTTCTCATATGTTAATAATAGGTCAACACGCTTTAAAACACGTACAAATTATATATTAATTTGAGACGGGAAGTAAAAGCTTAAAATCGTACTTCTAAAATCAGCTTATTTTCAAGAACACTTTTAGAAGCGTACTTTTGATGAGAAACAATTTATGTTTGGTTAATCAATTAGGAACGTATTTTTAAGTAGCAATTAGTGTTTAGTCAGTCTTTTAGAAAGTGCTTTTAAGTGTATTTTTCTCAAAAGATACTTTAATTTGAGGAGAATCTGCTGTTTTGGCTCTCAAAAATTGTTTTTGCTTATAGTCAAAGTAATTTTTTTTTTCTTCTAAAAGCTTGACCAAATACCTTACTTTGAAAATAAGTACTTTTGGTAGAAAAAACACTTAAGGCCAAACGAAGCACGACCAAATAGGTTATTAATAGTTTGTTTGGCCGTGATTTTACAATCAACTTATTTTGAAAAGTACTTTTTCAAAAGTGCTTTGAAAAATTTACTTCTACTGAGAAGCAATTTGAGTGACCAATTAATTTGTAAAACAATTTTAAGGAATAATTAGTGTTTGACCAACCTTTTAAAAAGTACTTCATATATATTTTTTTCTCAAAAGTGATTTCTAAAAAAGTATTTTTGGGCCGGGAGAAGGTACTTTTTTCTTCTGCTCATACTCAAAAGTATTTTTTTTTCTTCTAATAACTTGGCCAAACACCTTAACTTTAGAAAAATAATTTTGGTCCAGAAAAAGCACTTTTTCGCAAAAAAAGAAAAAAAAAAAAAAAAGAAGAAAAAAGCACGTACAAAGAGGTTATAAACCCACTTACAAATAGTAATGTGAAAATATATAATTTAATCGACACTGCTTTATATATTCTTGCATTTGCCACTTGTTGTAAATATATCTTCCTGTTAGTTGACTAAAAAATAAAAATTTCTTATATTCTATGCTGTTTGTTTGTTGGATATTATATGTATACTCTAAAGCTTTCTTCGCAGAGGCAGATCCAGAATTTGAAGGTTACGGGTGCCCTACTTTAAGCATATAGTATATTCAGAGGCAGATATACATAACATCAAGCGGTGTCATCGGACACCGCTCTGCCGATTTCTTACTAGATATGTATATATAATTAGCAAATAAAATAAAAATATTGAGTATAAATACAAAAATTTGCATTGTTTGACACTATAATAATTTGTTCGGTTCACTTCTTCAAATGCTGACGCCACTTATAAAAATCTATGCATATGCCACAAAGTATACCGACAACTAGCTACAAAGATCGAATAGGAAGGTGGCCAATTTAGTTAGTCTATGATAAACTCGAGTAGGCCTTTCATTCACAGAGAAATAAGTTCGATTTAAGTTCTGTATTTTTATGCTTAATTTAAATATATATATATATATATATTTTTTAAAATATTACCAAAAAAAAAATCGTGAAAGAGTGCCTCCAATTAAAAAAATTGCATAAAGAGTAACTTAATACTATATATTCTTTGTTTGACTAGATTAATTTACCTTTATTATTTTTGGGTTAATTTTTTCATATTAATTATCGAGTTATATGACAATTATTTTTAAAGCAAAACATTCAACGTTCAACCTATAATAATCAACTATTAATCAAGTTTTTTTTTTTCAAAAACCAATAAAAAATACAGTTCAAATTACACTCTAACATATAAATTAATATTGTGTCATAAAAATAAGTTCTATGCTAATTAAATCAATTCAAATTACCTATCGAAAAAAGTTGCTCATGAGCTAAGATATAAAGATAGAAAGTAGAAACAAAATGTGAATCGATATACAAAAGTTCAAAAAAAGAAGAAGAGAGAAATTAGCAAATATAAGGAAGAAACAAGGAAAAGAAAACGAAGAAAAAATTAAAGAAAAAGGGGTGAGGCCTTAGGCCCCAACTCAAAAATTTGGAAAAAGAAAAATCAGGAAGAAAGAGTAAAAAGCAAAAATACTGCTCCTACATAGAATCGGACATCCATTCGTGAGGATGTCAACATGTTTTAGAATGGACGCTATACCACTGGCACCCACATCTACTATGTGTATTTGGGGTGCCACCACTTTTATATATCCCGTTTTTCACAGATATCTCACATAAATAGTAAGAGTTTTAGCGAAGCGAGCGGGTGCCGTTGCACCCTTACCTAATAAGGTAGATTCGCCCCTGGTTCTTCGTATTATTTTATTACTATATTGAAGAGCTCAACATGATTTGACAAAAAGACCAGGTCATTTCAGTTTATTCCTTTATATGGGTCATGTCCTGCATATGGTTTTTGGATCACAATTGAACCTATACCCACTTTGCAAAAAAGTTTGTAAGCGTACCCACTTTCCGATCAACTTCATCTTGTCGGGTTTGAAGTTAAAAGAAAAAATGCCTGAAGTGAAAAAAATTGTTCTTCAAATGCACTTAAGGCCAAATAGGTATGAAGTGCAACCAATGGTTTCATCCACTTAAGGCTAATAAGTCTGAAGTGAAAAATTACATTTCAGATGCACTTATGGCCAATAAGTCTAAAGTGAAACATTGTACTTTAGATGCACTTAAGGCCAAAAAATCTGAAGTGCAACAAACGTTTTCATTTACTTAAGGCTAATAAGTCTAAAGTGAAAATTTGCACTTCAGATGCACTTAAGGCCAATAAATTTGAAGTGAAAAATTGCACTTCAGATGCACTTAAGGCCAAAAGGTCTTAAGTGCAATAAATGTTTTGCTACACTTAAGGCCAATAAGTCTAAAGTGAAAAAATTGCATTTCAGATGCACTTAAGGCCAAAAAATCTGAAGTGCAACAAACGTTTTCATTTACTTACGGTAATAAGTCTGAAGTGAAAATTTGCACTTCAGATGCACTAAAGGCCAATAAGTTTGAAGTGAAAAATTGAACTTCAGATGCACTTAAGGCCAAAAGGCTGAAGTGTAACAAATGTTTTGCTACATTTAAGTCCAATAAATCTAAAGTGAAAAATTGCACTTCAGATGCACTGTAGGCCAAAAGGTCTGAAGTGCAACAAAGGTTGTCATTCACTTAAGGCCAATAAGTCTGAAGTGAAAATTGCCCAGAAACAGAAATTTGTTCTTCGAATTATAACAATCCAATATACGATTTAATACCTAAATCTACTCCAAATGAGCTCAAATTTGAAACATAACCTCCAAATATCATAAGGAACAAACCTCAATCATCAGCTTGTCAAAACAACAATAAATCTAATGAATCCATTTTGCAATTAAGAAAAATGAGAAGAAGAAACCGTAAGCAATAATAAAAAATAAAGCGTCATAACAGCTCACCATTGTAAAACATCATAAATTACATTAAAATATATTCACAACCACCATATAAAATTATTATCGCTTGAAGAATAAAAAGAAGGAGGAGGGGGAGGAGGAGGAGGAGAAAACGGAGGAGGAGAAGGGGAGGAGAAAGAGGCCTGGAGTTGTTTTAAAAGTGGGTACAAGTTAAAACTCTTTTAAAAAGTGGGTATATGTTAAATGGGGGCGGCCAAATAGGACGCCCCGTGCAATATCTACCATATAGATGTGGAACTTTGAAGGGTCCTCTTTGGGGTATTTACAGCTTTAATTCGCTTTGTATTTCGGGGGCTGGAACTATTTTGGACCAGTTTAATTTCACATTACAAGCACATCAGGTTCCTACGAATTAACCTGTGATGCATATGTGATTTCCAAAATTTGCTATTATGCTAATATGACAACTATTTTGCATGGCCAATATATGAATCTGTGTATTTTAAGTTTGATTGGGTATATAGTTTAACAAAAAGCTAACCTGAGTTATATGTATTGAGAATCAAGTTAGTTACAAAAGAGGGGTATTTTAGTCAATGTACATTTATCCACACGTGAGAGGCACGTGATAGGTAGTTTGGTTTATTAAATATTGTTTATGCGTGTAACATCACTTAATGAAATCAGATGAACTTCTTTTCTTCCTTCCACTTCTTCTTTGTGGATATAAAGGGCACATGAAGAAAAATTGCTACAAAATTATAGGATATCCTCCTGACTTCAAGAGAAAGAAGAAAAAACAAGGACAAGGAAATAGAACCTATGCTAACATGATAGAAGAAACTACAAGTGCGTCTCAAGGCCAACAGATGGGGCAATTGTTCACTGAAAGTCAATACAAACAGATACCGAAGCTTATAAATAATACACCTGCAGTTGGTTGTCATACACTAATGGCAGGTATAACCACAGTGTTGTCTGATGCATGTTTGTGTGACTGGGTAATAGATACAGGAGCGTCTCACCATATCACTTGTCATAAAAATTTTATCTAACTTAGAGAACATTGAGCAACACAGGAATCACAAAGTGCAGGTTCCAACAGGTAGCAAATGTTCAGTAACACTCAAAGGAAGTGCTTCTATACTGCAGAGATATGAACTAAAGGATGTATTATATGTTCCAGATTTTAAGTTCAATCTATTGTCAGTCTCCAAGTTGACCAAGGAATTGCTATGTTGTGCTATATTCTTCCTTGATTTTTGTGTATTGCAGGGCCTTTACAATGGGAAGGTGATGGGGATTGGTAGAGAGAACTTTGGACTTTATATACTCAAGAAGACAAGCTGTAGCAACATTGGTTACCAAAGATACTGATGAGTGCAGTCTTTGGCATATGAGATTAGGACATCCATCAATAATGAAAATGAAACACATTTCTGCCTTGAAGAATAAACCAGTGGATAGTTTGCAGCACAACTGTGAAGTCTTCCCTTTAGCTAAGCAAAGTAGATTGAAATCTTATCCATCTTGATGTTTGGGGTCCTCACAAGCTGCCTACATATGATAGAAAATATTATTTTCTTACAATTGTGGATGACTTTAGTAGATATACCTGGGTATGTTTGTTGCAGTCTAAGTGTGAAGTTGTAACAGTGTTGAAATACTTTCTTATAATGGTAAAGAATCAATTTGACATGAATGTGAAAGTATTGAGGTCTGATAATGGAAGAGAGTTTTTTAATTCTAGTTGTGATACACTGTTGGCATCCTTAGGCATTGTGCATCAAAGAAGTTCCCCATACACACCCCAACAAAATGGGGTGGTGGAAAGGAAACACAGACATATACGTGAAGTAGCTAGAGCATTAAAATTTCAAAGTTGTGTTCCAAGTATATTTTGGGGAGATTGCATCAAAACAACTGTTTACTTGTCAACAAGTGGCCTACATCCATACTACATGGAAAATCTCCTTATGAGGTTTTGTATAAGAAAGCACCTGTTATTGATCACTTAAAGGTGTTTGGTTGTTTATGTTTCTCTAGCAACTTACCAAAAGGAGACAAGTTTGCAAAGAGAGCAAGAAAGTCTGTCCTCATAGGTTACTCAGAAGTTCAAAAGGGGTACAGATTGTTTGACTTAGACTCTAAGACTGTCTTTGTTAGTAGGGATGTCAGTTTTAGAGAACATATCTTTCCTTTTAAAGAATGTGTGACTATTCCACAAGATCCTTTTCTTACACCAGCTACTATACCACCACACACTGATCCCTCATTGCCTACATCCACAGACCCTCACATTCCACCTACAGATAATATTCCAGTTGTAGAAAACACCAATATACCTACTTCAGAAATCCGACAGATTGATCATGCAGTCCAAAGCACAAAAACAGCAGAGGTTGAGCATGATGAGCAAGATACCTCAACTGACTTAGCTCCAAACACTGAGTCAAAACACAATATGAGTTCTGAAAATAACATATTTGAGCCTAGAAATGATCAAGAGCTTAGGAAGACTTCTAGGACTTCCAAACCTCCAGTTTGGTTAAAAGACTACCAAACTACTAAGAAGTTCTCTGGGCAATGTTTATATCCATTGACTAACACCCTTACTTATACTAATCTTACAGCAGGTTATCAAGCATATTTGTAGGCTCTCTCAGTTGAAGTTGAACCTACTAATTTTCAGCAGGCTTCCACTAATAGCAGATGGGTAACAACTATGCAACAGGAAATCCAAGCTCTTGAAGATAATCATACTTGGGAGATAGTGGACTTGCCAGCAGGGAAGCAAGCTATTGGATCCAGATGGATATACAAGATCAAGTACAAAGCCAATGGAGAAGTAGACAGATACAAGGCAAGACTGGTTGCTAAAGGTTATAATAAAAAAGAAGGACTGGACTACCATGACACATTCTCACATGTGGCAAAGATGGTCACAGTCAGGACCATTATCAGTATAGCAGCTGCCAGAGGCTGGGCTTTATATGGATGGTAGCAATGCTTTTCTACAGGGAGATCTCTATGAGGAGGTTTATATGCAGTTGCTTCATGGATTTCATAAACAGGGGGAGTTGAAAGTGTGCAGGCTTATGAAATCCCTCTATGGTCTTAAACAAGCATCTAAGCAATGGAACATAAAACTCACTGATGCACTTGTTCAGAGTGGTTACAAACAAAGTCCTTTTGATCATTCCTCATTCACAAAGCAACAAGTAGGAGAGATAGTCATTACACTGGTCTATGTGGATGATTTGATGATTAATGAGAGCTCCTCAAACTTAGTCAATGATGCCAAGATAATTTTACACAGTAAGTTCAAAGTTAAGGACTTAGGCAAACTCAGATACTTTCTGGGAATTGAGGTCTCAAGGTCGAAGAAATGAATCTTGCTCAATCAAAGAAAGTATGCACTGAAATTAATTTCAGAGGTAGGGTTAAGTGGTGCAAAGCCAGTTACAACTCCTATAGAGTTGAATAAAAAATTGATAATTTTAGAGTATGACACATGTGTTGGGAAGACAGGTGACTTAGATCTCAAAGATAATTCAGCTTATCAAAGACTGATAGGAAGGTTGTTATACCTAACTATCACTAGACCAGATATAAGCTTTGCAGTGGAAACTTTGAGTCAATTCATGCAGAGTCACATATTGAGGTAGCATTGAGAATAGTGAGATATGTCAAAGGAGCACCATGCATGAGATTGTTGCCTATTGAACATCTCACTAATTATTGTGATTCAGACTGGGCATCATGCCTTAATACAAGAAAATTTGTGACAGGATATGTTGTTAAGCTAGGTTATTCTTTGATATCATGAAAATCAAAGAAGCAACCTACAATAAGCAGGAGTTCAACAGAAGCTGAATACAGAAGCATGGCTACTGCAATTGCAGAGATCACATGGTTAACAGGATTGCTAGAAGACTTGGGAATTAAGGTGTCTAGACCTGTTATATTGTTTTGTGACAATAAGGTTGCAATACAAATAACTGAAAATCCAATATTTCATGAGCGTACAAAGCATATCGAGATCGATTGCGACTTTGTCAAAGAGAAGATCAAGTCAAGCCTTATTACTCCAAGTCATGTCTCCTCTTCCTTATAACTAGCATATCTTCTAATTAAAGGACTCACGGCTGCACAACATTCTTTTTTAGTGTCCAAGCTTGGTGTGTTAGACATCTTCCACCCTCCAGCTTGAGAAGGAGTATTGAGAATCAAGTTAGTTATAAAAGAGGTGTATTTTAGTCAATGTACATAGACCCACATGTGAGAGGCACGTGATAGGTAGTTTAGTTTGTTAAATACTATTTATACGTGTAACAACACTTAATGAAATTAGATGAACTTTTCTTCCTTCCACTTCTTCTCTAAATTCTCTAGAATTTAGGGTTCAAACCTCACATGCAATTCAGATCCTATCAATCTGTAAGAGTTACAGACCACAACAAAGTATAGTATTCAACTTATTTTTCCATGTTGATTTATATAAAGCCAAATAAATTTCAAGTTACGGATAAAAACATGTGCTAAATTGTATAACAATTAACAAAATAATCCTTTCATAAGAAACAAATATAACCAGAAATAATGAAATATTTACTTACCTAAGATAAGCAACACAATTAATTATAAGACCCAACTAACTTAACGTTTGTAAGGAATTGGAATTTGTTTGTTTATTAGTATTACTTTATTTTGGTAACTAGTTAGTAGAATACAAATTATTTACAAAAGGCTAACCTTTAAATATTACTATGCCATTTTAAAACAAACATTACTTTTATTAGTTATTAATTAAGTTAATCTCACTTACAAAAACTTGCTCCTTCTTAATTTATAATATTAATAGTAAATTTATTATTTTTTTGCATATATATATAACAGGAAGAGAGTCATCTATTAGGAAATGACACAGACTGAAGTTAAAACTCACGGTATTAGTGTTCAAACTATAATATTTACCATTTGAATCTTTATGATTATTTTGAATGTCAGGTAAATATTTCAAGGTGGAATTGCTTCGTATTCTTAAATTTAACGTGCTAAGAAATCACCAAAATGTGTTCCGTATGAATTTTTGTGCTATACATAAGCCCACCAATTATTATGCTAAAACAAGATTTATTTTAAATTTCAAATAAGAATACGAGGAAAAAACAACACACAAAGACAAACCAAAAAAAAAAAAACAAGTTGATGAAATATTGGTAACCTTTTTATTTCTTTTTGCTTGATTTTAGATTCCAACAAACGAGGTAGAACTACGCTATACTAAGAGACTGACACCTGTAAAGTTCGGCAAAAATCCTATATTACATATATATATTTTTAGAAAATATCCTCAACCTTCAAATCCTAAATTCACGTGTGCCAACAAATTAAGTTTAAAATGAGATGGTTAATTTGGAAACACAAGGATTTTTATTGAACAAAGATGCATATGAAATTTTCATTTTTAAATACTTTATTTAAATTAAATGAATGATCTTTACAAAATAATTAGTAAAAATTGCACCGGGCATCTTATTTGGTCGCCCCCATTTAACCTATACCCATTTTTTAAAATTTTTTAACTTGTACCCACTTTTTAAATAACTTCAGCCCCCTTTTCCTCGCTGAGCTGAAGTTCGCCAGTTACAAAGACAAAACTTCAGCTCTTCCCAGTTACAAAGACAAAAACTTCAGCTCTAGAGCTGAAGTTCCCCAATTACAAAGACAAAAACTTCAGCTCTACAGCTGAGGTTCGCGAGTTATAAAACAAAAACTTCAGCCCCAGTTACAAAGATAAAGACTTCAGCTCTAGAGCTGAAGTTCGCAAGCTACTTCAGGCCCGTCTACTAGGATGCTGAAGTTTTGCGTGATTGCCTTTGCTACTTCAGCTCCGTATGCTGAAGTTATGCAAAAAAATGGGTACACTTATAATTTTTTCTACAAAGCGGGTATAAGTTAAAATACGACAAAAAAACAGGTACATATACAAATGTCCCAAATAATTAAAGTTGTAATTAAGTGTTGGGCCACGCTAGAATGGGTCATCCCTCCTCTAGTCATAATATAAATAGAAAAGTCATATGTCACTATCTCACAATATATTATATTCAAATTTCAAACACGGACATGTAGAAAATTTAAACTTCAAATTAAAGTAACACACAACGTTCTAATAAGCTGTTATATACACGCATCATACACGGTCCCTCACTCCTTTTCCATCCTCTTAATTCGCTTCTCTTTCTCTTCCACCATTCTTTCCCAACCCTCGAAACAATGAGCAGAAAAAGAAAACTCAGAGACCTTATGGGAATTTTCAAAGACAAAGCTTCACTTATCAAAGCCAACTTATCAACCAAACGCAGCGTTTCATCAATTCAAGTCGCCGTCATACGCGCCACCACACACGCCTCCGCATCTCCGCCACATGACCACCGCATCTCCGCCATCATCTCCGTCGGCGACCACTCACTCCCTGCCATATATGCATGCATCGAAGCTATTATGGACCGCCTTCACCGCACTCACAATCCATACGTTGCCCTAAAATGCCTCTTCGTATCCCATAACATCATGGCTAAAGGTTCACTTCTTTACAAAGATCATATATCCTTTTCCCCTTCGTCCGGTGGTCATAATTCTCTAAATCTTTCTGGGTTTTACGACAAATCCGATATCGAAACACGAGAACTCTCGTCGTGGGTACGGTGGTACGCTAATGTTTTGGAACGTAACATGATAACGTCTAGGGCTTTGGGTTCTTATATTTCTCCTTCCTCAAGATTATCGATAAACTTCGATAAAGTTACAGACAGAAAAGGAAATATTGGTTTCTCTTCCAAATCAGATTTTGTAACAGAAATGGAATCTTTGGTGTGTATGGTAGAGGGGATTTGTGAAACGCCAGAGTCGCAACATTTTCAAAAAAATGACCTAGTGCATGAGATAATGATACTAGTTGCCGAAGATTATCGTTCAACTCAGTACCATATTATGATCAGACTCGTTGAGTTAGGAGACCGAGTTTCAAGATTGAATTACCTGGGTTTGTCCGAGTTGATATTGTCTTTGAAGAGACTTGAGGGATGCAGGAAAAAGTTGAATGAATTGTTTATAAGAAGAAAGAATGATCTTTTTTGGGAAATGGTAAGTGAAAAGAAAATGGAGATGGAGAAATTGAAATATGAAAGGGAAAGACAAAGTTTTCTTCTTTGGAATGTAGATGAAAAGTCTGCTGAGTTAACTCGGTCATCCCAAAAAGTTGCAGGAAATAATCAACTTTTGTTTGCTGCTGCATAGAAGTCAATGGTGAAAGTGATTTTTGGGCTTTTGCTTCTGTTTAGAGGCCTGGGGCTGGCCTTTAATAACTATGGGCCAGAAGCCCAATTTTGCCTTTTTACAATTTGGAAACCTATCACAGTTTTCTGTGTTTACAATACTATTGTATATATGGTTTTGCTCATTTTGTGTAAATCGTCCCAGCTCTATTGCTGAAGCTGTTGATTTTGTTTTACGGAATAAAAATAAGTAGATTCAACTGTTCCAAGAATATTTGATGGCAAAACAGTATGTTCAGTTTTACATATAGAACTCTAATAACTAAGTTCTCGAGCAGCCCACCCACCCCCCTCTCCCGGTTCCTTTTTTGTTTGATTCTATAAGGCTCACTGAAGTAACTTATCAGTGAGCAGGCCCCCTCCCTCCCTCCCCGGTTCCTTTTTTGTTTGAACCGGATTATAAGGGTCTATTGTACGCAGTCTTATTCTTTTGCAAGAAGCTATTTCCACGTGTTGAAACTGTTTCTGCTCACGTGACAGAAACTTTACCAGTTACAATAATGTTGAAAACTACATCATCGAAATGGCTAAGGACTCGTCAGTCATCACTAGTCAATCATGCCTATCCGGTTTACAAATGAGTACTGGGATGTTCTAAACAAAATTTTGTTTTACCTATCCATCAAATTAAAAGAGTAATTTATCGATCAAGATTCAAGGGTATAACTTTTTAACTGCATTATTGATTCCAAATATGGCTTTATGACGGTTGAAAACCATCCTCGGGTACTAGAGGAATGAGTTAAACTTGAAGTTGCAGATATTAACCATTACTTTATACAAATTAAAGTAATTAGGATAGTGCTCATCGCGATTAAGATGTTATCAAATATTTAAAGCGTATTTGCTGTTTTTTATTAACAAAAAAGGAAGTTGGATAGCTGTTGATTATCTCAGTTATATATCGCTCACGCACACAAGCGTATATTTGCAATAGTAAAATGAATGCCCGCCTTGTCTCGCCACACGCGCACAATAAGGTTTCTATCTTGTCTCGTCATATGTGCAACCCCCCCGCCCCCCACACACACATAT
>ML385185.1:0-20000 GCA_005239525.1 Nicotiana knightiana | reverse complement strand
TGAAACACTTTGCTCAACTCAAAGCGCGTGCCCAACTCACATTGTACTTCCCTCCAGAATTGTGAGGTGAACTGCATACCTCCATCAGAAATAATAGACATGGGCACACCGTGAATATGGACGATCTCGCAGATTTAAATCTCTGCTAACCGCTCCCAAGAATAGGTAACTACCACAAGAATGAAATGCGCTGACTTATTTAGCCTGTCCATAATGACCCAAACAACATCGAACTTACTCTGCATCCGTGTGAGTAGAACAATGAAATCCATAGTGATATGCTCCCACTTCCGCTCAGGAATCTCTATCTTCTGAAGAAAACCACCAGGTCTCTGATGCTCATACTTTACTTGCTAACAATTCAGGCACCGAGCTACATAAGAAACTATATCCTTCTTCATCCTCCTCTACCAATAATGCTGCCGCAAGTCCTGATTCATATTTGCGGTGTCCGGATGAATAAAGTACCGGGAACTGTGGGCCTCCTTAAGAATCAACTCAGGAAGTCCATCCATATTAGGCGCACAAAAACGACCCTGCATCCTCAAGACTCCGCCATCTCCAATAGTAACCTGCTTGGCACCACTGTGCTGCACTGTGTCCCTAAGGACCAACAAATGAGGGTCGTCATACTATCAATCTCTGATACGCTCAAACAAAGATGACAGAGCGACTGTACAAGCTAGAACATGGCTGGGTTCTGAAATATCCAACCTCACTAACTGGTTGGCCAAAGTATGAACATCTGATGCAAGCGGCCTTTCACTGTCTGGAATCAACGCAAGGCTGCCCATACTCGTTGCCTTTCTACTCAAGGAATCGACCACCATATTGGCCTTTCCGGTGTCGCACCCTCTCTTTCCTCGCGGAGATCGGGTTTATGACATTCGGTTGGGACAACTGTTTCTTTTTGGGAAAAGAGTTTGTGTTTTTGAGAGTCGCCACCTAACAATTTTTAAAGGTATGTTAGGACACCAAAGGGGTTCATTTACAACTACGTTGCTAACCAGAGATAGGGTAAGGGCTTGAAATTATCCTAAGGGGAAGGTGTTAAGCACCCCTCAGGATCCACAAGTGTGGCTCCTGTCCAAACAACTTTTGTGAATTTGTACATCTTAGAAAATAAGCAAATAAAGGCTCACATAAGAGGGGATTCGAGTCTTAAACATGCAGACGTTTGAAAGAAATAGTAAAGAAGGTTAGATTTTGAAGGGATTACAATCTAAGCATATAAAGGGTATCCTAGGTTTATGATAATATGGATCACATCAGTACAATACCCGGTAATCACTCCTCAAAGAGGGGCTACACGTGGTATTAACGCACCGGTCATCATATCCATATTCTACCCTTCCCCACCCCGTGAAGGTAATTAAAGCGCGTGTTTCTCACGAACTCTATCGCATGCTATTACCCATCCCTTCCTATTAGTCCCGGAGGAACTTAGGACTTCTATCCTATAAGGGATGTTCTAGGCAGACCCTCAGGTTCGAAGGAAAAATACTAAGGCGACAGATAAGAACATCTAGGACTGCAATTAGGGGAAACACATAAAACCAGAGAAAAGGCACAAGTATACCTCCACAAGTATGCAAATAGGAAGCACGACTCATACAATGTTAGGGTCTTTTGATTCAGATCCTAAGACATGGTATCTAAATGATAATAACAAAGACAAATTTATTGAACAACTCAGAGAGGAAGTCTTAATCAGTTTTACTTACTGATTTTATCCTGTTGATAATTAAGCAACATACACAAATAGACGTATTTCTAGTTTTAACAACTTTGATTACCTAAGGCTTGCCTAGGCGTAGGACAATGCTCAGTAATTACCCAGATTATTAAAGGAACTGTTTGAGTTGTTTTGCCTAAACATGCTGTACTTAGGTGTTGCATCAAATGCAAAATTATCACTAGTCGTTTAGAGACATGGTAAACAGTTTTAGGTCCTTTTTCATGCGTTGGTAATTAGGCGAAGAATGAGTCCTAAAACATAATATCTAATGCATAGATATGGATGCATATACAAAGTCCTAAGCAGGATTTCTAAATGCACAATAATTACAACATCAAGCATGATTTCAGAAGATGCAAGAGTGGCAGTTTATTTTAGTGTTGTTTACCCTAAACAATATCTCTAAGTGTACATGGCAGCATAGAGCATGATTGTAAAGTACTGGTTATTAACACATTTTAACGCAAGATTCTCTAAGTGATATGACAGTGAGATGGACATGCTGAGAATAGTAAATATAAATCCTAGGGAACATGATATCTAATGCATGAAATGAGTCCTAAGCATGGTCTTTATTGCGCAAGTCGGAATATAAACCTAATAACATGTTTTCTACCCTTTTACTAGCTAAAGCATACATAGTCATCATTTCCCTATCCACTATTCATCCCCAGAGTAGTTTACAAGTAGTTATTATAGGCCATTTGTATAAATTACATAACTGAAATAAGAAAAGGAATAAGTTATGCTATAGGGAGCCTACTGATAGGCCCAAAATCGCCAGAATGCCTCCAATACCATTAGTTCACAACCTTTCACATAATCCAGGTGCGTTAGAGTTCCCTAAGGATCTCAAAGGATCCCGGGTAGTGCTCACACCCAGATTTGATAGCCAAGATAGAGTAAGTGCAGTGTGGAAAGGCTAGCTCTTGTGTGTCAAAGTTCAGAGGGAGCTCAAGGGTCCCAAGGAAATGCTCACACAAGAGGGGCAGAACCTAGTGTCTAAGAGTATAGTGGAAGTGCTTGAGATAGTTTTGAAACAGTTTGAAAATGAGTAGTTTGAAATAAGTTTTGGAGAACAACAGGTTTTGGTTTTAGTGAAAAATAGTTTAAAAGGGAAGAGGGTAAGACAATCAACAACTCAGAACCATATCAGCATGTATAGTGCAATGAAGCAGTCACAAACAGGGAAAGGGGAAATTGGGGACAAATAGTTCACATGTGAAAGCATATCTGCACACAGGTTAACACCAGAGAAGTACTATAGAACTTAAATAGTCATAGCAATAGTCTATCACAAAGGGTTCATGCCAGGAGCTTAACAACATTAGATTAAGGAGTGCTAAACAGAGTTACACATTATGTCCAGGGGAAGGGTTCAGGATTACATAGTAACTAGGGGTCATGAGTACATGCTTATAGTGTTAGGAATCAGGGGTAAGGCAGAATTGAGGTGGAAACATGTAAGAGAGAGAGAGCAATAGACATGCTGAACTAAGGGGGAAATGGGAAATCACATAGACAGAACATGCATGCTAATTTCAAGGTAAACAACAGAACCACAAGTAGAAACATAAGAGAAACAAAAGGAATCGTAATACAAACAGAAACATATTGTTTTAGATGCTGTAAACTTAAACTGAAAACATACCAGTTGAATGAAAGAATGAGTGCAAGTGGAGAGAAATAAAGTGAAGAGAAGTAGAACATCAGTGTGTAGAATAATAGAGTAGTAGAAGTAGAGCAATAGAACAGTAGAGCAGTAGCAGTAGAGCAATAGAACAGTAGAGCACTAGGTCAATAGAACAATTGAGCAGTAGTGTGTGTGTAAGAGAGTTTAGAACAATGTATTGTTCGTGTCTTTATTAAGGAGAGAGTGGAGGTATTTATAGATTTTGAAAACGAGTAGAAAATAAGGTAAGGAGTACTGGTTTAACATAATAATGGATGTAGTATTCAATCAGAATCAATCACAAACCTGGACTCCCTTTAATTAGGGAGTCTTAGTTCAAACAGACACAATTAGTGTTACATAAGTAAAGAATCAATTATGAACTGATTTTACTATAATAGGAGGGGTAAGGGCATGCAACATGTAATAAAGACCAAATACAGAATATTCCAAGTAAGGAGAATATATACTAAGTATTTGAAGCATATTTATGCACATAAATAAGGTAGAATACAATTTAATTCTAAAAATTAGTCAAAGAATCACGGATGAGACTGAAAATCACAAGAAATAAGTGCTAACTAAGGAAATCATCTCACAAATAAGGAAGTAATTCAAAACCAGTAAAGAGTTATTGGGAAAATACACAAGGTCACAATTTTTTTTAAGGAAAGTATTGCAGGTCTAAGGAGAATACACAAAACCAGTAGAGAGTATTATGAAATAATCAATAAAACAAATAATCAGACCTATTAAATGATAAATAGCACATGTTGAACAAAAATCAAAAAAACCCTAAGCAAGTAGTTAAAGGAACAGTAGAGATTCAGAAACCCAAACAACAAATTAGAGCAGGAAGCACATAGAACATACATGAAAGCCCAGAAGGTTCATGAGAGACACGCAAACAACATCACAAACAAACTCGAACTTCCAAACTGAACCTAGAAGTATTAGGGTTTCTTAACACAATGAATCGAACAAAAAGAAAAGCTCAGGTGATGTTTAAACATGCTAAAATCACAAAGTAATTGCTAAAAATCAGAAAAAATCGTTTTGCAAAAGGGTTTTGAAACCCTAGTCTGGAAAATGAGGAAAACGTTTGAAATCAAGAAATCTTTTGAGGAAAACATTAAAAGAGTCTTAGATCCGTCACAGATCTAAAAAGATCGGACAATATTAAGCTAGGGTTTCCAGAGAAAACTCAAAAAGAGAAGAGGCTTAGATATTACCGACGTTTGGGGCCAGAAATGCAAGAACCTTACTCGAACGACCATAGGTGGCTAGAAAACAAGGCATGATACCAGAGGTGGGAGTGGAACCGCTCCAGGTTCTCTTGAGAGCCTCCATCGGTGACACGGGCATGAAAGGCGGAGCCATAAGGTCGAGGAGGGGTGGAAATCCATAGTTTCTGGAAGGGGGTGGCCGGAGAAGGAGATACAAAGCTCAGGGGGATGAAGGTTCTAGAGAGAGTCGAGAGGATCCAGAGAGAGAGAGATATAGACGGTTGAGAGTAAAGGGGGGAAAATGAGAGACGGGAGGGAGGGGGTAGTCGTTTAGAGTTAAATTAGGAAGGGAGAGATCTGGGCCGTTGATTTGAATTAATCAACGACTCAGATCAAAGAGGGATTGGGCCAGGTAAGATTTGAAGACTGGGCTAGGTATTAATTGGGTTAAGGGGTCCCGGTTAATTAGGCTAGAATTTAAATAGTAGTGGCTAACTAATAAATACCCAATTAAAAAATAGATAAATAATTTATAAAAATAGCTGATAATAATAAAAAATGAAATTAATGCTTAATAGAGTAAATTAAAATAATTAATTAGTATTTAAAACATAAAATGACTAATTGTTGGGCCAAAATAGCATAAAATATATGATTAGGTCATTGCAATTATAGTCAAAGAGTGCCAATCTGCTAATCGTGAAATAATTAAATCTTAATAGGATAAAAAAAAATGATTTATTAAGACAAGGAATGTTTTGAAATCATTTGTAATGCAATCTATGATTAATTATTGGAGATAAAATACTGGATAAACTAATAAAATGTGGAAAAATTACAGAAAAATACCAATTATTATAAAAATTGATTTTGAAGGTATATATGCAAATTTAAAAGTAATTTGAGAAAAAATTGGGTATCAACAGCTGCCCCTCTTTACCCGGAAAGGATGAAAGAGTTGTCGGGTAAAGATATGATGGCCAATTTTGACCGAGCGAAACGGTTTGAAGAAATTTAGGCCGCACCCTGGTTTCTGAGTTGCCTACATATCCCTGGTCTCATAGGAATCAGGCCGTATGTAGTTCAGGAGTCATCGGCGAAGTATACCGATGAAGTTTTACAAGAACGGACGCAAAGTATAGGGTTAGGTGCACAAACGACTTACGGTGTTGTTAGGAGAACTGAAGCTGGACCGCTCCTGTCGGATGGCACTTTGCTTGCCGGATTACCTGCAAATAAATAATACAAGCATATATTGTGCGTAATGTAAATATGATGCAAATTTCCGTTGGACCATGAATGATGTCTTTGGACGGTTAAGGATGACGTCCTCAGACCATGACGTCCTGGGCTATGAATTGCATGATGTAGGATTCGCAGGCCATGAAAATGATGTTCTCGGGCCATGAGGATGGTGCCTCCGAACCATGATGCCTTTGAATAATGATATGCAAAATGATAAAAAGAAATCCTCAGGCCATGACATGGTGCTCTCAGGATATGAAGATGGTGCCTCCGAATGATGACGCCTTTGGATAGGTTGGCGATATTTCAGCCCATGAAGATGCAATAGTATGATGCTGACAAGACAGAGCTTAGTCTTGCGAATTGACGGGAATAGCTTAGCCCATAGAAAAAGCAAAATAAATAGTGGTTGAGATAGCGTTCGAGGAAAAAGTAAATTGGAGGCAGGGCTTAGCCTCGGAAGGTAGAAAAGTAGCCTTATGCAAGTGGACGGCAGAATGGTAGCCTTATGCAAAAATGCAGATGGAGGTAGAGCTTAACCTTGGAAGGTAGAATGGTAGCCTTATGCAAATATGCAATGCAGATGGAGACAACGTTTAGTCTCGAAAGGAAAAATGGTAGCCTTTTGCAAAAAATATAGATGGAGGTAGAGCTTAACCTCGGAAGGCAGAATGGTAGCCTTATGCAAAGATGCAATGTAGATGGAGATAACGTTTAGTCTCAGAAGGCAGAATGGTAGCCTTATGCAAAATCCAGATGGAGGTAGGCTCGGAAGGTAGAAGAGTAGCCTTATGCAAAGATGCAATGCAGATAAAGACAACATTTAGTCTCGGAAGGCAGAATGGTAGCCTTATGCAAAAAATGCAGATGGAGGTAGAGCTTAACGTCGGAAGGCAGAATGGTAGCCTTATGCAGAGATGCGAATGCAGATGGAGACAGCGTTCAGTCTCGGAAGGACGAAAGGTAGCCTTATGCAATGCAGATGGAGGTAGAGCTTAACCTCGAAAGACAGAATGGTAGCCTTACGCAGGAAATAAAATGACAGTAGGAATTCTTAGCTGGTAATAGGTTGCAGTACTGTGATTATTGAGGGCATTGTGACTGCGGAGCATTAAGGCATGTGCTAATGTCGGCAAGTGAACCAGTTTTGAGAGTGGTATTTTGAACAAACGTTTGTCCCCTGGGTGGAAAGTTTGTTTAGATATTTTGCAACCTTAGTGCCTGCATCCAAAGAAAAATCGTGAGTTTTGTAAGGGGAAGGTTAGTTCGTATCCCCGCTGACTTTGTTTGACTTGTTCGGCTTGATATGATGATACTGTCTGTATTATTGGGATAGCGTTGCTAAACAAAGTTGTTTCAAGAACAAACATGCATGATTTTGTAAAAGCATAATGTATATATAAAATAATAGTTTTGGGATGAACCGATGACCGTGACGTGGTTCGAGACATTGCAACCTCTCTTGCTATAGAATTTTGAGGGTCTTTCTCAAAATTCTGCCCCAGTTTGATGGGTGAACTCTTCTGACTATTGCTCGTGCGGCGATCGACTGAACTTGCTTCGAAATTTTGAGGGTCCTCCTCAAAATTCTGCCCCAGTGTCCAATTGCGGGGGGAATATGAAATTTTATTGAATTGTGACCGAACCCATAGGGCTGCCTACGTATCCTCTCTTAAATGGGAATCAGGTCAGGCGTAGTTCAATTTATATCATCATTGAGAAAGCATAAGATTACACATAGTAGTGTTTGACTGCATCTGAATTGATTGGCTTTGGCCAGACTTCTCCGTCCATTTCAGCGAGTATAAGTGCTCCTCCTGTCAGTACCCAGTGAGCCATATACGGACCCTGCCAGTTGGGAGAGAACTTCCCTTTGGCTTTGTCTTGATGTGGAAAGATTTTCTTTAACACCAGCTGCCTTGGTGTGAACTGTCTCGGCTTGACTTTCTTGTTGAAGGCTCTGGACATTCTGTTCTGATAAAGTTGACCATGACAGACTGCATTCATTCTCTTTCCGTCTATGAGGGCTAATTGCTCATAACGGCTCTTTACCGCTGAGCTCAGCTTCTTGTATAATTCTTAGAGATGGGATCTCAACTTCGGCAGGAATAACAGCCTCAGTACCATAAACTAGAATATAGGGAGTTGCCCCAATTGAGGTGCGAACTGTGGTGCGATATCCCAATAAGGCTAATGATAACTTCTCGTGCCACTTTTTGTGCCTTTCTATCATCTTTCTTAGTATATTCTTGAGGTTTTTGTTGGCGGCTTCTACAACTCCATTCATCTGAGGTCTGTAAGTTGTGGAATTCTTGTGTTTGATCTTGAAATCCTCGCACATAGCTTTCATCAGGTCATTGTTGAGATTGGAACCATTGTCGGTGATGATTGACTCAGGAATCCCGAATCGACAAACAATACGATTGCGGAAAAAGTCTGTCACGAATTTCTTAGTAAATGCTTTGTAGGATGCTGCTTCAGCCCATTTGGAGAAATAATCAATGGCTACCAGAATGAACCTGCGTCCGTTGGAGGCGGCATGCTTGATTGGTCCAATAACGTCCATGCCCCAGTCGGCGAACGACCATGGTGAGCTTGTTGCGTTGAGCTTGTTTGGAGGTATCTTTATCATATCTGCATGTATTTGACAGCGGTGACATTTTCGGATATACTGGATGTAGTCCGTTTCCATACTCATCCAAAAGTAACCAGCTCAGAGTATCTTCTTTGCCAGAACAAAACCGTTCATATATGGACCGCAGGTCCCATCATGAATTTCCTCTAGTAGTTTTGATGTTTCTTTTGCGTCGACACACCTTAATAACCCAAAATCGGGAGTCCTCCTATACAGGATTCCTCCGTTGTGAAAGAAATTGTTGTATAGTCTTCGAAGTGTGCGTTTCTGAGTGGGATTCGCAAGTTCCGGGTAATCTCTTTTCGCCAAATACTCTTTGATGTCATGAAACCAAATATTTTTGTCTACTTCCTCTTCGACATGGGCACAACAAGCTGGCTGATTATGGGAATAGGATCAATGAAATTCTTGTCCGGGTGTTGGATTATTGAGAACAAAGTATCCAATGCATCGACGAACTCATTCTGGATTCTGGGGACATGCCAAAATTTCGTCTTTGTGAACCTCTTTCTTAATTCCCATACGTGGTGCAGATACGACAGTATCTTGGAGTTCTTGGTAGACCACTCTCCTTGTAACTAATGTACCAACAAATCTGAGTCACCAATCACTAACAGCTCCTGGACATTCATGTCAATGGCCATATTGAGCCCTAAGATACAAGCTTTATATTCTGCCATATTTTTGGTGCAGGGGAATCTTAGTTTGGCAGATACCAGATAATGCTGACCGGTTTATGATATTAGGACTACTCCAATGCCAATTCCCTTGAAGTTCGCCGCTCCATCGAAGAACATTCTCCAATCGTCATAGGATTCTGCAATGTCTTCTCCTATGAATGATACCTTTTTATCAGGAAAATACATTTTCAGAGGTTCGTATTCTCTGTCTACAGGGTTCTCAACAAGATGGTCTACCAGTGCTTGTCCCTTGACCACTTTCTGAGTCACATAGATAATATAGAACTCACTCAGCAGGATTTTCCACTTGGCTAGCTTGCCAGTGGTCATGGGATTCTAAAAGATGTACTTCAAAGGATCCATCCTCGATATGAGATACGTTGTGTAGGCATAGATGTAATGTCTCAGCTTCTGGGCTATCCAAGTCAAAGAACAACAAGTGCGTTCTAATAGAGAATATCTGGCCTCGTACGGAGTGAAATTCTTGTTGAGATAATAAATGGCTTGCTCCTTTCTTCTTGTTTCATCGTGCTACCCCAGAACGCAGCCGAAAACTCTATCTAACACTGCAAGGTAGAGTAACAGAGGTCTACCTGGCTCGGGCGGTACCAAGACTGGTGGTGTTGATAGGTATGCCATGATTTTGTCGAAAGCCTTTCAACAATCATTGGTCCACTTTGTTGCGGCGTCCTTCTTCAGCATCTTGAAGATCGGCTCACAGATAACAGTAGACTGTGCTATGAATCAGCTGATGTAATTAAGTCTCCCCAAGAAACTCATCACATCTTTCTTGTTCCTTGGAGATGGTAGTTCTTGAATGGATTTGACCTTTGATGGATACAATTCTATCCCTTGGCGGCTGGCAATGAACCCAAGCAACTTTCCAGCAGGAACCCCGAATGCACACTTCGCAGGGTTCAACTTTAGATTGTATTTCCGCAACCTTTTGAAGAACTTTCTCAAATCTTCCATGTGGTAAGTGGATTTCCTAGACTTGATGATAACATCATCCACGTATACCTCGATCTCCTTGTGAATCATGTCGTGGAAGATGGTGGTTATAGCCCTCATGTAGGTGGCCCCTACATTCTTCAGGCTGAATGGCATCATCTTGTAACAATACACTCCCCATGGCGTAATAAAAGCCGTTTTCTCAGCATCTTCCTCATCCATCCAGATCTGGTGATAACCAGCGAAGCAATCCACCAATGATTGTAATTCATGCTTGGCGCAATTGCCAATCAGGATATGTATATTTGGCAAAGGGAAGTCGTCTTTCTAACTAGCCCGGTTGATATCCTGGTAGTCGACATAGACTCTGACCTTCCCATCCTTCTTTGGTACTAGCACAATGTTGGCTAACCATGTTGGGTACTTAACTACCCTGAGAACCTTGGCATTGATCTGCTTGGTGACTTCTTCTTTGATTTTCAAAATCATGTTGGGTTTGAACTTCCTGAGTTTTTTTTTACCGGTGGACACATTGGATTGGTTGGCAATTTATTGAGCCACAATAGACGTACTTAGACCAGTCATGTTGTCATACGACCAGGCGAATATGTCCTTATACTCCTTAAGAAATTCTGCATGTTCTTTCTTTTTTGACGGCGACAAATGAATGTTGATTCATGTTTCTTTGATGTTTTTTGAATCTCCCAGGTTGATGATTTCAGTCTCGTCCAGGTTGGACTTAGGTCTGTTCTAAAGAATTCTCAACTTCTTTGACAATCCCATCAGGTATGGCATCCGCTTCTGAATCTACGTCTGTTTGTTGCGTTGTCTCGTTACACCTCACAATTATCGGTTCATTAAGACAGGTAATAGTAATGTTGTATAGGTAAAGCAATGAGAGAAAAATGATAGAAATAAATATTGATTCATAAGAAAAATTCAAAAACGCTTTTGATAAACTGAACGATTGTTTTGAACATTGAAGATCTTATTGCAAGAATTAAAATGCGAAAAAAGAAATCATATTATAAAGAAAATAGTGAATAATGCTTGTTTTAGCCTTGCTACCCCGAGGCTCGTCGGGCTCTAGTCGTCTTGACAGTCCAATTCTTGAGATACATCCCTCTGCTCATAGCCTGTATAGAAGGGCCTTCCTCCCCCTCCTCCTCGAGAATAACACAACAGTTCATATCACTCGCCTCCAAAAACAAGTTCCTTATTGTTGTAAGTGATTCTTCTTCGTCTGATCCATAAATAACGTCGGCCTATTGGAAGGTCTTCTCCAGATGTGGTATTGGTTGTTCCAAAGGGTAATAAGTACTGCGCTATGGTGGCGACCAGGTTTTGAATTCTTCCCAAGTGTATTCATATCCCAAACCGAAAGTGGTGCCGTGCTTCTTGAGTTTGATAGGTTTGGAGATCCCCTGAAGTTCCTTGCCGATCCCTTTAATTGGCTGGTACCATCGCCAATTCATCATACTTGCGATCTTGCTATCCCACTATTTGTCTTTGTCGATAGTGTTGACCCGTTGAATGTGGTGGTAAGTTTCTCCACCCAGCTTCTTTCTTCCTTCAATCACCGGAATAGTCTGTGATTTTAAATAGGGTTGCTACCATCACCATGAATAATAACCTCTTGGTGGTTCCACTCGATCATCACTGCCTGATGTAGCGTTGATGCTACGGCCCCAGTAACATGGATCCAGGGTCGTCCCAATAACAAATTGTAGGACGGTGGCACATCTATCACTTGGAAGTCCACCTCGAAGCAGGTTGGCCCCATTTGCAGGCATAGGCTGATCTCACCAATGGTGGACCTCTGAGATCCATCGAAGGCCTTCATGTTGATCACTCCATCCTTTATCTAATGCATCCCTTTACCCAATTTCTTGAGCGTTATCAACGGGCAAATATTAAGACTGGATCCCCCATCGATCAGGATTCTGGTGATGAAATAATCTTCACATTGCACAGTTATGTGCAGTGTTTTGTTATGGACCAGCCCTTCAAGAGGCAGCTCGTCCTCATGGAAAGTGATCTTATGACTCTCCAACACTTGGCCCACCATATTAGACATTTCTCCACTAGTGATGTTATTTGGCACATAGGCTTCGTTTAACACCTTCAATAAAGCATTCCTATGCGTCTCGGAATTCTGCAACAAAGAGAGGATGGATATTTGTGCAAACGTTTTGTTCAACTGTTCGATGACTGAATACTCTTTGGCCTGTACTTTCCTCCAAAGGTCGTCAGGACCTGTCTCGATAATGGGAGGCCGATTGGAAGCCTGCCTGCTGGATTCAGATAGATGTTCAGGGGTATAGACTCTACCAGTTCTTGTCATACCCTCCTGCAACAACCTCTTAAGTCTTGGCTTTGCCTTTCCTTCTCGCCTAGGCTATATAGCCTCATGGTACAACATCTGTATAGAAAGGTAGCGTGGTAGAAATAGCCACCGTGATTGGTGCATCTATCCTCACTTCGAATGGAACATGTGCCTGGGGTGGCAAGACTGCAACCTCAAATGATGCGGGTGCATTTGCCGGAGACACGAACTCAACTTCAATCGATACTGGTGTCTTTGCCGTTGATGCTGCTTCAAACTCAAGAGGCATGGACATATCTACCTCAGCATCCTCAGACGGTTGAATCTGGACTATGATTGGGTTGAGAGTGATTGCAGAATTCTTTGGATCATCGCCTCCTGCGATCAAATAGATTGATCCCTCGGGGTCCCAATCATCCTTTATTTCAATCAAGTGGATGCCTCCTCCCTTATGGTCTGGAAGAGGATTATTGCAAATGTTTGGAGCAGATTCCTTTGCCACGATGACCTTGTTGTCAATCAGGGATTGTATCTTGTCCTTCAAAGAACGGCACTTATCGATGGTGTGCCCCTTCATGCCGGAGTGGTATGCAGAGGACTTGTTTGGGTTGATCCATTGAGAAGGATTCTCAGGGGTTGCTACAGGGATGGGGATGACATAACCAGCAACTTTGAGCTTCTCATACAACAGGTCGATGGGTTCAGCGATGGCGGTATACTGTATTGGAGGTCCGCGATCAAAATTAGGACGAGGTCTAGGGAAGTTTTGACGGGTATGGGGTTATTGGTAATGAGATGGTTGGGAATTGTAAGTGTGGTAGACAGGAGCGGGTTATGAGTATCTGGGTGAAACAGGTTGATATGTTGGTGGTGGAGGTGATTGATAAGTTGGTGGTGGATCTTGGTACGGGGGTGCTTGGTAATTTGGGGTTGGTTGATGTGTGAGTGGAGGTGTTGGGTATGTTTGGTATTTAAGTGGGGATTTGGTTCTTTGTGCAACCATCACGACTCCCACGTCTCTTTTCTTAGACACACCACCAGACTGCAAAGCCTTGTTTGTAGCTTGCAAGGCTTCAAAATTTGTGACCATACCGCTCTTGATACATTCTTCAATCCGTTCACCTAATTTGATAATGTCAGAGAACTTGTGGTTCTCAATCATCATCAACCGTTCATAGTACTGCGGGTCCTAGGCCCGGACAAAGAACTTGTTCATCTGCTCCTCTTCTAAGGCGGGTCTGACCTTGGCAGTTTCAGACCTCCAACAAGTAGCATACTCGTGAAATGTCTCCGTGGGCTTCTTTTTCAAATTTTGAATATAGAACACGGCTAGTGTGTTCTTTGTGTTGAACCTGAATCTATCCATAAAGTCAGATGCCATGCTCATCTAGTTCAACCATTTCTTGGGATCTTGGCTGATGCACCAAGATAATGCATCTCCTTTCAAGCTCCTCATGGACAACTTTATGCAGATCCTTTCATCCTTCCCTACTCCAACCAGCTTGTCACAATAAGTTCTCAGATGGACACTTGGATCATCCGTACCATCAAACATTTCAAACTTAGGAGGTTTGTATCGCTCGGGCAGTTCGACATCGGGCTGTATGCAGAGGTCTTCATAGTTCAACCTATCGACTCCCTTGATTCCCTCGACGCCTCGAACCCGGCTGGTCAGCTTCCTAAGTTCCTCAGCCAAGTTCTTGGTAAGCAGGTCCTTTTCATTAGACTCAGGTGTGTATGTGATAGGGGGAGTGAAGTCTGGCATGGTCTCCACGTAGATGGGATTGTTATGGTGGCCTGGCGCATGAGTTTGGAAATGGCCATTTGTGGAGTTTTGAGGTTCTAAGATAAGCAGTGGAGTGTTGTTTGGAGTATGGCAGGCATTGCAGTGTGCTAGAAGAGTTTGGTTCTTTTAGTGGGGTGGTGTGATGTGGAACTGCGGGATGATTTTGCTGCTTTGAGATGTTTTAAGGAGGTGCAAGATTCTGGATATTGACGTCTGGGATGTTTATGGAGAATGACAGGTTTTCTAGATTCCAAACTTGATCAAGCTCTTCTTTAAACTGTAACAATTTCCGTTCCAGCTGTGACACAGTTTCATTCTGAAGTGAATACCCTGGCCATCAGTGGCCTCTACCCGTTCAACCACATTCTTATTTCTGCTGTTGCCTGAATCTTCCATTTTCTTTTTGCCTTTGTTCTTGCCTTTGGGAGGACTAAGAGGAGGAGAGGGTGGAGGGTCCCTGGATCTTGTAAGATAGGATAATGATGCAGAGTGCACGAACTAACCTTTGGGGAAGGGAATAAATAAATAAAGAAAGAGGAAAAACAAAAGTAATCAAGTAAGTGAGGATTATGAAAAGTATTGCGGTATTTAAACACATAGTGCGGGAATGTAAAGTGCATCAAAATTTGGGGACCTCTTTTGTGCCCGAGGTAGGCCTAGCGACAAATTGATTTGGAGAACTTAAGATGCTAAATGCCTTATTTTATTGATAAGAAAATAGACGAACCTCAAAATGACACTAAATAAATAGGAAGTAAAGGTCAATAATGGCCATTGGCCTTATTACATTGATAAAGTAAAAGAGACATTCCTATCTACTTGGTTCCAGAAGGACCTTCCCCAGACTCGACATTCTTGCTTGCTTCATAAAACTCCCCTAACTCACGAAGCCCCAACAACAAGTATGATCTGGCTAGATGTCCTCCGTCAGTCCCTCCAGCCTTGTGACAGTCTTCAATCCTTTTGAGAAATTTTTTCTCCAGCTCCCCTATGCCTTGCTCCAAATACCTTAACCTTTTGTTGGTGCTGATAGCCATATCCTTCCATTCCTCGATCAGTTTCTTGTTAGACTCATGTATTTCGCGGTGCTCATCCTCACACTCACAGATCCTCTTGCGCAGTTGGTTGGTTTTGACTTGTGCCTCGGCCTTTTCATCTATAACCCTGTGGCCCTCAACGAACCCTGGCTCGCTCAGACCACCCCAATTTTCTGCCAACCAACCAGAATAGAAAGGGGTACAACCGGCATGGTATCTGTCTGGCTCAATAGTGTCCTTCTCCATTATAATCTTGCAGTGCCACATGTGCTGGGCTTGACACTTGTGAGGGCTATCATCATTTTGGAAGTCAACTCGAAGATGGCTCATCTTGTCGACCCTGGGTATGACTTGCTTCCTACCCGCTTGCCTCATAACTCGAAGAGGGACGTACGGGTATGTTCCTCTTAGACCAATTAGTACTAGGAATGGTGCATCTATGGAACGGGCGATGAACTCCTATGTTGGAAACCACTCGAACATCAACTGTACCTGTTCTTCAGTCATATTACCAAAAAGCTCGACCCATCCTTTGGCGTTCTCAGGTTGAGCAAACATGTTGGGGATGTAATTCATTTGCTTTGGGTAGTAGAAAGCGACGTGGTCATCCCAGACTCTTCGATGAACTTCTTGTCGGTACTCTCCCTTTTGGAGATGTTCCATGAGCCAAAGCTGAAGTAGTAGATTGCAGCCTTCGAAATGTCTTTCCCCTTGTTGACACTTTTCCAAGGCTCGATATATGTCTGCAATGATCATGGACAGAATACTGAAGTCTTTCCCATCAGTTCCTTCCATTAGTGTCTTGGTTACCATGGCCAATCTAGTGTGGATTCTCTCATTTTTTATGGGAAACACGATCAGACCCAAGAAGCAAAACATGAAGACAAATACCCTATGATGGATGTGCCCCAAAGATGCGATGACAAACTAGTCATGGTAGGTACAATATGATTTGCTGTGACCGTACCTCTCGTACAAGTAGTCAAAAGAGATGTATGACTTCTTTAAGCATACCAGTTCTGCATTCTTCTTCAGACCCATCATTTTCAGGTAACCTTATCCTGTGTAGTTTTCAGGCATTAGCAACCCCGCGGTTTCCCATACTAGGCCAGCCAATCCTCATATTTCCTCCAGCAAAGGTTTCATTTCAATGTCCCCAAAGCGAAACACGGACCTTTCACAATCCCAGAACAGGGTAGCAGCCTCTATTGTCATGTTGTTAGGCTGGATTTCTAGGAGAGATGGTAGATTGCCCAAGTATTTCCTGACGAGAGTTTTGTCACTAGAATGTAAATCTTCCCACCAACTTAGCAATCTTAGAGGGAAATTGGAGACCATGCCAAATCTGGGGGCTTCGTGCCTTATTTTTTCTGCAAGGTAAACAAGGTTAGGCCCTTCCCCCCACCAGACTCGACTATTTAACATCAACAATTAGCATAAAGCATTTAGTTCTCCAAATAAATGCACAAATCGTGGTGATGTCCGTTTGGGTTTAGGGAAACCCAGTGGACTTTTGGATAAGACAATCTTGAAAACTATCGTGCGGACCACACTTTAGCCTGGCTAGGTTTGACCATGATGCATGAAACAACATAACAGAGTAAGGTTTCTATGGGGTTTAGACTGGTATCCTCGAGCGGACAACTCAAGGGGGAAAAGCACGGAAACGTCGACTGCACCGCTGATCGAGTAGTTTTATCGCAAATAAGCCTTTCCAAATTTAGGGGGTAATAATATAGGAAGAGCGTAACCACTCATCAAGCGTTGCTATAGTATTTTGTTTGGCACGAGTGGAGTATAAATGTTGAGCATGATTATGAAATAAATAAGCATTAAAGACACATTGTCATGTATTTGCACGTTATGAAAGCAGTAAATACATCAATTTATAATTTAAAAGCGGTTACAAAGGAAGGCAACAGAAAGAGCATGTCAGTTACTTTTGAAGAACAAATAAATGCTTAAAGAAATAGACAAGTAATTGCGCACAAAAAAGGGAAAGGGAAAGGTCGCAAGTATTAACAAAAAGACAAGTTCACAAAGCCGTTTGAAATGGTAAAAGCCTAGATAAATCCCCAGTAGAGTCGCCATGCTGTCGCGCCCTCTCTTTCCTCGCGGAGATCGGGTTTATGACATTCGGTTGGGAAAACTCTTTGCTTTTGGGAAAGGGGTTTGTGTTTTTAAGAGTCGCCACCTAACGATTTTTAAAGGTGCGTTAGGAAACCAAATGGGTTCATTTACCACTACCTTGTTAAACAGAGATAGGGTAAGGCCTTGAAATTATCCTAAGGGGAAGGTGTTAGGCACCCCTCAGGATCCACAAGTGTGGTTCCTGGCCAAACAACTTTTATGAACTTGTACGACTTAGCAAACAAGCAAATAAAGGCTCAAATAAGAGGGGATTTAAGTCTTAAGCACGCAGATGTTTGAAAATAGTAAAGAAAATTTTGAAAGGATTACGATCTAAGCATATAAAGGGTATCCTAGGTTTATAATAATATGGATCACATCAGCGCAATACCCAGTAATCACTCCTCGAAGAGGGGCTACACGTGGTATTAGCGCACTAGTCATCATATCCATATTCTACCCCTTCCCACCCCGTGAAAGTAACTACATCAAGTGTTGGTCTCGACCTCTATTGCATGTTGTTACCCGTCCCTTCCTATCAGTCCCAGAGGAAATTAGGACTCCAATCATAAAAAGGGTACTAGGAAGAACCTCAGGTTTTAAAGGTAAAAATTCTAGGGTGACAGATAACAAAACAGGTAAGACTGCACATAACGGAAGAACATGGAAAGAAATTAAGGGGATAAAGTATACCTCCACACATAGTACACATAAACAACATGACTCATACACAGTTAAGGTCTTTTGATTCAGATCCTAAAACATGGTATCTAAATGATAAAAACAAAGAGGCAGATTTCCAATTTTAGCAATTTAATCACCTAAGGCTTGCCTAGGCGGGGGACAGTGTATACTAATTGTCTGAATTGTTAGAGGGACTGTTGCAAATTATTACCTACACATGCTGTTCTAGGTTGTTCCGAACACAGAATTGTTGCCAGTTGTTTTTAGAGAAACTGATGGAAATGTTTTATACCTTTTACATGCACCAGTAGTTAGACTAGGTGTTGTTAAGAGAGTATGAATGAAATCCTAAAACATGGTATCTAATGCACAGGTAGGGATGCATAATGATGTCGCCATGCTGTCGCGCCCCCTCTTTCCTCGTAGAGATCGGGTTTATGACATTCTGCTGAGACAACTCTTTCCTTTTGGGAAAAGGGTTTGTGTTTTTGAGAGTCACCACCTAACGATTTTTAAAGGTGCGTTAGGACACCAAAGGGGTTCACTTACAACTACGTTGCTAACCTGAGAAAGGGTAAGGACTTGAAATTATCCTAAGGGGAAGGTGTTAGGCACCCCTCAGGATCCACAAGTGTGGCTCCAGGCGAAACAACTTTTGTGAATTTGTACAACTTAGCAAACAAGCAAATAAAGGCTCACATAAGAGGGGATTTGAGTCTTAAACATGCAGGCGTTTGAAAGAAATAGTAAAGAAGGTTAGATTTTGAAGCGATTACAATCTAAGAATATAAAGGGTATCCTAGGTTTATGATAATATGGATCACATCAGTACAATACCCGGTAATCACTCCTCAAAAGAGGGGTTATACGTGGTATTAGCACGCCGGTCATCATATCCATATTCTACCCTTCCCCACCTCGTGAAGGTAATTAAAGCGCGTGTTTCTCACGAACTCTATCGCGTGCTATTACCCATCCCTTCCTATTAGTCCCGGAGAAACATAAGACTTCTATCCTATAAGGGATGTTCTAGGCAGACCCTCAGGTTTGAAGGAAAAAAACTAAGGCGACAGATAAGAACATGTAGGACTGCAATTAGGTGGAAACACAGAAAAGCAGAAAAAAGGCACAAGTATACCTCCACAAGTATGCAAATAGGTAGCACGACTCATACACAATTAAGGTCTTTTGATTTAGATCCTAAGACATGGTATCTAAATGATAATAACAAAGACAAATTTATTGCACAACTCAGAGAGGAAGTCTTAATCAGTTTTACTTATTGATTTTATCATGTTGATAATTAAGCAGCATACATAAATAGACATATTTCCAGTTTTAACAACTTTGATTACCTAAGGCTTGCCTAGGCATAGGACAATGCTCAGTAATTACCCAGATTAAAGGAGTTGTTTGAGTTGTTTTGCCTAAACATGTTGTACTTAGGTGTTGCATCAAATGCAGAATTATCACTAGTTGTTTAGAGACATGGTAAAACAGTTTTAGGTCCTTTTTCATGCATTGGTAATTAGGCGGAGAATGAGTCCTAAAACATGATATCTAATGCACAGATAGGGATGCAGAATGATGCATATACAAAATCCTAAGCAGGATTTCTAAATGCACAATAATTACAACATTAAGCATGATTTCAGAAGATGCAAGAGTGACAGTTTATTTTAGTGTTGTTTACCCTAAACAGGATCTCTAAGTGTACATGGCAGCATAAAGCATGATTGCAAAGTACTGGTTATTAACACATTTTAACGCAGGATTCTCTAAGTGATATGATAGTGAGATGGACATGCTGAGAACGGTAAACATAAATCCTAGGGAACATGATCTCTAATGCATGAAATGAGTCCTAAGCATGGTCTCTATTGCACAAGT
>ML385183.1:0-23201 GCA_005239525.1 Nicotiana knightiana | reverse complement strand
CTTCAATTCCTCTTCTACCCAACAAGAAACATCATAAAAAGTTCCTTCTGCTTGATTTCTTCTTTCATAAAACCAACGTTGTAGCTTCACTTGGATGAAATCCATCATTCTTAATATATGCAGCTCCTTTGCTTGTAATAGGACAGAATTCATTGACTCAACTATGTTTGTTTTGAGCATATCATATCTTCGTCGTGGACTACAGGAACATGCCCACCTTTCCGGTGGTTCTTCCATCAAGTAGTCATAAGTCTTTTTATCTACTTTTGCTATCTCTGACATGTAAAGATCAAATTCTTTGCGCCTGTATACTCTTGCAGCACTTTGAAAAAGTTTTATGACCTCACTTTTCACTTTCCTTCGCTTTAGGTTCTGCTCCAAATGATAGATACAAATCCCATGGTGGCTTTCAGGATATACCTTTGCAATGGCATATGCAATAGCTTGATGCCTGTCTGATAAAAAAATCAAGTTCTCACGGCTTCCAATTGCATTGCGAAGCTCACTAAAGTACCACTCATAGGAATTGTTATTTTCAGATTCTGCTATTCCAAAGGCTAGTGGGAAAATTTGGTTATTTGCATCCTTTGAAACTGAAATCATTAAAACACCACGAAATTTTGACTTCAAAAAAGTTGCATCAACAGCAATCACTGGTCTACAATGATTCCAACCAGCTATTGATGATCCATATGTATACAACATATAAACAAACCTGAAAATACAGTATAAAAGAAGGTTAACAGAAGTTAAGGATAGGCAGTCCTTAACTTCTAAACTTTAAAGTCAAAATTAAGGATTGCATGTCCTTAACTTTTAAACATGTAAGTCTGTCCGTCCTTAACTTATAAACCTATAAGTGAAAGTTAAGGACTCCCTGTCCTTAACTTCTGAACTTGAAAGTCAAAGTTAAGGATTGCGTGTCCTTAACTTTTAAACATGTAAGTTGAAGTTAAGGACTGCACGTCCTTAACTTATAAACCTGCAAGTGAAAGTTAAGGACCTCATGTCCTTAACTTTTAAACTTGAAAATCAAAGTTAATGACAGATGATTTACCTGTTGTTGTCATCTATCTTTATGTTAGTATATGTTCCCGGGTTTTTACTTCTCATCATATACAAGTATGAAGACAATAATTCATAATTCTCTTCATGAGTTCCTCTTATTAAAGCAGAAGCATGTTGAATAGCACACCACGCCTTGTGATAACCAATGTCTAATCCATGCAATTTTTGCATTTCTGCCATCACAAAAGCTGGTGTAACTTCAAACCTTGGGTCTCGAAGATTGTCAATAATGTAACCACTAATCAACTTTGAAGTTGCATGCCTTTGATCAGCTTTCATAGTGTTAACTGAGCAGTCATGATTTTTCTCGATCTTTACTATCTTGAACAATGTTGAATCTTTAATTCTGAAAGCACGCACACTCCACCCACACCTATCATCATTGCATTTCAACGAATATCTTGTTGAGCTTGATCTAACAACCTTGAATTCAAAATGTCCTTTAATTGCTATATTCGAAAACAGTTAATTATACTTTTCGTTTTGTCATATATTGATCCCACTTTTATTTCATCCAACGAAGCATTTTCTCTTAATATCGTAGTTGAGGATTCTTTTTGTTTCGAATTTGACATTCGTCTAGTTAGTTGAGTAGAAGTTTTTTCAGCAACTTCTTTGATTATTGGTGCACTCTCTAAGAATTGAATACTCAAAGCTTGTTCGTTGTCAATCTCTAGAATGCTTTGTCCTTCAACTTGAATAGAATCAAATGTTTGAAGCAACTCTTCAGTTATTGGTTGAGCTTCAACCATATCTATTTCCATTATTTGTTGGCATTTGTTTTGATTGTCATGTTCAGTTTCTCTGTTGACATTTTCAAGGGTGCTTGTTGATCCAAAATCTTTTTCTGAAATATCAACAATGAAACGACAGCCCTTGAAGAGTGAATGAGTTTTTAGTAACTCTATACATGTATGAAGATCTAAATCTTTGGATACAAGCATTCCCTTGCTTGTTCCCAGGTTGATATCAAACCATATCATTGCTTCAAACTTGTCTCTATCCAATTCAATAACTTCAAAGATTTGTTTAATGAAATCTTCAAACTGAATTGCCTCAGGTACTAGAAAAGCTTTGTTTGATGATCAAGATACTTATAGTCTTCAGTCCATTTACCATTAATGCAACTATAATGCATATTATTTCCATCCTGCAAGTCAAGAGCAATCCTTGTATAATTAAGAATAGATACTGTAAGTTAAGGACTAAGTTAAGGACCAAATGTCCTTAACTTTTTAACTTGAAATTCAAAGTTAAGGACCAAGTGTCCTTAACTTTTGACACATGAAAATCAAAATTCAGGACCTAGTGTCCTTAAGTTCTGAAGTTGAAAATCAAACTTCGGGACCTAGTGTCCTTAAGTTTTGAACATGGAAATCAATGTTCAGGACCAAGTGTCCTTAACTTTTCAACTTGAAAATCAAACTTCAGGACCTAGTGTCCTTAAGTTTTCAATTTCAATATAAACTTCAGGACCTAGTGTCCTTAACTTTTTTAAACAATTTTCAAAACTATGACAGTATTTCCGTAATATTCAGAACAACAGCAAAAAAGTTAAGGATATCGTGTCCTTAACGTTTTCAATTCAATTTGAAACGGGGACACCAAATCCTTAACATTATGTCCTCAATTTTTATCGAATTATTTCAGGACGCGATGTTCTTAAGCTTATCAATCCAGAAATTCAAAAAAAAAAATCTAATTCATAGTAAAGAAATAAAAATCAATAGAAACACACAAAATCATAACTTACTGTAAATTTATGTTGATTTTTGGACGAGAAAGTTGAATATTATGGTTTGAAATCGGAGGGAGAAGCTTCTGCAATTCGCGATCACAGTCGGGTAAGTTGAATACTATTGCATTGCTGCTGCTGAAGTTAATTGTGGTGATCGTTAATGAAAGCTTAGGTATAACTTATAAGTTATAGCTGAAGGGTATTTTCGTCCAGTCAGGTAAAAGTTCGTTAAACTAATGGTTAAAGAATAAATATATTTAAAACACTGACTTTAAAATAAAGACAGCTTCTGGCTATTTGTACACAACTCCCAAAACAAAACCAAAGTCTCAACTACGGTTTTGGCCCAACCCAGTACGCAACTCAACCGGCAGCAACTGTTATTACCTATTCATGCCGTCAAATTCAGTTGACACCGGCAGAGAACGCCTAAGGAACACTGTCGTCTCCGATGTTCCGAACAATTTTTCACTTGCGATCTTCCTCAACCCCCAAATTTTCCCTTCCTCAAGCCCTACGCCACTTCTCTCATTTCTCCATCTCTATACCAGCTCAATCAACCCACTTGCCCGTTAACCCATCACCACCGTTTACTGAAAATTCTTCATTCCATTCTTTGTCATCGCTTAGTAGCTCGCTGCTTCTACAGAAGCATCAAGATGGGTCAGGAGATGAGTTCAATACGGACCCAAAGAGCCCTCCAAAGCTATTTGTTGTTCAGCCTCGGCTTCGGCCTGATTCGATTCTCAAGCCTAAGCTTGAGGAGGCACTGAACCTGGCTAACTCCCTTGAGGAGCAAAGAGATGGGTTATATGATACTGAGTTCCTTGATAAACAATTGCCCCCTCATCTTGTCGTCCAAAACCCTGCTGCTCGATCAACTCGCGCTGGTGCGTTTTCCTTTCCATTGTTCCCCTGTTTTGTTTAGTAGGAGTAATACTTTTCGTTTTAGCTGATACCCAGCTGTAATGCAACAACAACAACAACTATTACTGCTACTACTCAATTCCAAACTAGTTGGGATCAATTGTATGAAACCGAGGAGTACATGCATTAAAATTCTGTAGGAAATAGGAAGCTCAATTTGTGGGGAGTGTAGCAAGAGTTAGCTCAACTGTAGCTTGTAACACCAAGAACTTGGATCTGCAAGGTTAAACTCATCTCGCTAGTTGGAAACAATTTAGAAATGAGCTTAATATGCTTGTGTTGCCCAAGAATATGCTTGAACCGAGGGAATAAAGGACTCCCTTTGTTCTAGTTTACGTGACCTTATTTCCTTTTTAGTCCATCCCAAAAAGAACAATCTTTTTAGCCACACAAATGTTATGTCATTGTTAAGACCACAAGTTTCAAAAGTCCTATAGCCACACAAATTATAGCATGTTTAAGACCACAAGTTTCGAAAAGTGTTTCTTTGTTAAACTCCATGCCAATATAAACAGCATCAAATAAAATGAAACAGAGGGAGTATATTAGAAGAAGAATATAACACTCAAAGCAAGTATTGTGTATAGTTGTCTCTAGTATATGTTTGTCCTATAGTAACTCAGGTGGTCACCTATGCTCTGATATTCTTCCTTTCATAAGAGCCCAATTGTTGTTCGAGGTGGAGAGTTGGAGTCTTCTTGAAGTTATCAGTAGGAATGATGGCTAGCTATTGCTAATTATTTTATCCATTGCTTAATTTTGAAATGATTTGTGCATTGTGCTTGCTATGATATGGCAGATACGTTTTTCGGACCTGGAACTGTGGATAATGTTAAATGCCATGTAAATGCTCTGGAAAGTAAGGTAGAGGATTTAATATCTGGATGCAATTTAGTAAATTCAGTAATCTCTCCCTGTATTATGGAACTGTTAGCGGCTGATCAGGTTGATGTTGGTCACCACCATTTTGTTGGCAGGAAGGGATAGATGCCATTTTTGTAAATGCAATTCTCACTGGCATACAGCAGCGTAATTTAGAGGTAAGTCGTTGTATTTGTTGATCTATTCATTTTCTGGTGAAAAAATAAATTAATTGAGCCATTGGAAAAGTTTCTAACTTGCTGTACTTGTTAGTATATTTATTATCTTAGGACAAACATGTTTCTCATATCCACAATTATCCATTGGCAAAGGGCTTACTGTATTTCCCTTTTCCTTTTCTGTTTATGTTTTGTCCTTCCACTGGCAGCGGGCTTGGGGTAAACCTGTTCTGGACCGTGTGGGCCTTATAATAGAGATTTTCAATGCACATGCTCAGACGAAGGAAGCAAAACTACAGGTGAAGTTCTCTCTGCTATTGTGTTCGATGTATTCTCACATGATAGTTTCTGGACCTATAGGGAATACTTAGTTCTCCGCAGTCCCTTTGACTTTCCATTAACTTACAGGCTGAGTTGGCTGCACTTATGTACAAGAAAAGCCGGCTTGTTCGTTTACGTGGTCCTGGTGGACGCTATGCTTTTGGTGTAGCTGGAGAAGCTGAAGTAGTTAGTGCCAGAGGGTAACTTTATTGCTTGCTGACTTAATCCATATTAAAGGATGCTTTTGGAAATTCAATGAGTTGATTTCTGGTCACACGTATCCACTTATCAATAATATTTTCTCTGTAATTAAGATGATTGCTAAAGTTTGGGAAACAACGTTTGCTGGTCCCGAAGTATCTGAAGTATGCCATTTTCACTTGCAGGAGAGGAAGTGGGGGACGTGGTTTCATTAGTGGTGCTGGAGAGACAGAATTGCAGCTTCAGCGGCGAAGGTTTCTCACTCACTCTGACTGAGAAGATGTGTTATTTTATTATTCTAAATCTTTTGTGGACAGATAAAGCTAGAAAGGTTTTAGTCTATCTGTAGAAATTGTAGAGAACCTCTAATGTTAAATCAAGCGAAATGGATATTGGGAATTCATAAGCCCAACTAGCTTGCCCTGAGGCTTAGTTCTTATTATTGCTGTAGACAAAGCTGGTAGTCAAACTTACTGTCAAGTTAGCTATAGCAATATATTGAATGTGAATGTTATGCGTACACAACTCTGTCTATGCGTCATTATGCAAGGCATCTCTGTTAACTGTTAGGAAGGTTATTTGAGAGTCAAATGAATATGAGCCTGACTTACTATATTAGAGACTTTGATGCATAATGAAGCTGAATGGATGAATGAACCTCTAGCATGGAATAGGATTAGTTGCATTTTGTCTTCTGTCTAAAGGACAGTGATTTAGTATGTATAATAGCAACTATGACTCCTTTCAGTGGCTATAAACTTATTGTATTTTTAGTGATCACGTGTCTATTTTATGGAACTACTTGTCAAGAGAAATGAAGCTGATTAGTAACTAGAAAAATAGAATGTGATAATATATGATTATTCCCTGAAAAGTTTGTCAACAGAAATATGTATCACTCCTTTTCCAATTTTTTCTTTTTGATTGGTGAATTATTTTCAGTCAATAGTATAGGTTTTCTAGTATATACTTTAAACACTCCCTTTGGTATTGTCACCACTTGCCTGACGATGGTCCAATATCGTTTAGCTCATGCCTGTATCCGTATGATATATTTCTACTCTAACTGCCTTCGGTTTCAGAATTTTAGAACGGAGGAATCAGTTGTTATCTGAAATTAAAGAGGTTCGTCGCACACGAGCTTTGCAACGCGCTGCTCGCAAGAGGCATGGAGGACCAGATGGTCAAGAAATTCCTACAGTTGCTGTTGTTGGTTACACAAATGCTGTAGGTTGATCAGAACTACATGAATCCCTTTAGTTTGATATTAATGCAATCTCTTGGTATTCATTGAGTTTGTTTTTTTAACAGGGGAAATCTACCTTAGTTAGTGCAGTCTCGGACAGTTATCTCTACTGCGATGATCGGTATAGTAAAGCAGTTGCTAGTCTGTACCTTCATTCTGATGCTGGCTATCTATTAAGCTTTTAACTCCTAACTTGCCACCATGCCCTTCTATATCTTATGCTGGCAAGATGAGTTATATGACACTATCTGACATTTGGGCTCTTCATTTGCAGATTGTTTGCCACAGTGGACCCCAAGTTAAGAAGTGTCATTCTCCCATCAGGGTAATACAAAATTGGGTGAATTAGTTAGACCTTCCATCTAGTTTAGCGAAATTAAGTGGACTTCCTTTTAATCTGAGAAATATATAAGATATCTACTTTACTTTTCCCAAAGAAAATATCTAAGATTTCTCCTCAAGTTTAATGTTTTGTTACACCTACCTCTGCCTCTGTTATTTGTGCTATTAAAAGCAATAGTGTCATAAAAACTAAAGTTCTTATTCGAATTTTGTGTTACAATGGTAATGTCTTACCTAAATTCTATAGGAGAGCCAAGAGAGAAATTTGACAAATTTTATACGTTGTAGCTTATGACTAAAAGTTAATTGCTGATGGACTTCAAGTTTAATGAGTTAACTTACTGTTTTCTCCATGCAGTTAACTTTTGTATTTTCATTTAACTTTTTACTCAAAAAAGTAGTCAAAGTTTCGCTAACAATCAATTTTAAAAAATGAGGCTATCTTGCTCCGAGTATTCAAATGGACTTCTACTGTTATACAAGTAGGTTCTATGATATTTCTCTCAGTGAGTGGAGGTCCATGAGATTTTCTTAAGTAGATGGGATGTCTAAATAATTGACTTTACAAAATTTTAAAGTTATGCCTTTCCCCAAGGCTAATGGCTCGGCCCTTTTTTGGTCAATTGATTAAATACTTCATATGCAGAAGGAAAGTGCTGCTCAGTGATACTGTGGGATTCATATCGGATTTGCCAACACAGGTGAGTGGATAGTGTCAGTACCCGTTCTACCTCTTGTTATGGCATCAAAGACCTTCAGAATCACTTGGAGACTTCTTGTTTTTGCAGCTAGTAGAAGCCTTTCATGCAACATTGGAAGAAGTTGTTGAAGCTGACCTCCTTGTGGTTATCTTCTTTCTCTAATTACATTTTCGATGGTGTTAACATACTATGTGGTGGAGACCATAGCTCCACACAACTATTCAACTCAAAATTGCAAATCCTTGAGCTGAAGGAAAGTTGCTTGAACTTAGAAGCTTCTAATCTGACGGTTTGCTTAATTGTCGCAGCATGTGCTGGACTCAAGTGCACCAGACCTAAAGGAGCAGCGGGAAGCAGTGTTGCAGGTTCTTGGGCAGATAGGAGTCTCTGAGCATAAGCTCCAGAATATGATTGAAGTTTGGAATAAGGTAGGGAAAATAACTACCATTCCCACAATTTAAGGACAGGCGATGATAATCGGAAGTTCTAATACATGGATCCAGATGCATTGCTTCAGTACTTTTATATTTATGTAGATTGATCTTCATGAGGATTTCGTTGGAGATGGTTATTGCAACGAGCATGAAGTTTCTAGCTGGTCAGACAAAAACAATGATGTTGCATCCAATAACTTGTGTGAAGAGGACCTCCCTGATTATGGTGCTAATGAAAATGAGGACTTTGAGCAATCAGAAAAGCTTGGACAGGTCATCGATGATCAACAAGGTAACTACTCTGATGAATGGTTGATCTCAAACGATGAACAAGATTCCTGGGTTGATTATAATAGTTCCTCGGTGGGCTGTGGGAGTACTGAGGTCCAGCAAAACAACCACTCTATGAAGTCGGATGTTATTAGTAGCGAAACCCAGTCCGTTTCTGAGTCTTCTACAGATACACATGTCAAGACGTCTGCCTTAACAGGTGTTGGATTGCAAGAGTTGCTGGAGCTTCTTGATGAAAGATTGAAGCCCCAGAAAACCGTAGAGAAGAATATCTTTAACCGCAAATGGAGACCACCACGCACAGAGGATAGCAGAATAGCAGTTGAACAATAGTATATATAAAGAGCAAGACAAGCATTCCATCTCAAGGCAGTGGCGTTTATCCACGACTAAAGAGGAATTAAGTTCTAACACAATTAGGAGGATTTGTGACTAGTAGCTACATGCATCTCCTTGACATGGAAGATTGGAACATGGATTGGAGCTGCCTTTGGTCATTGGTTATTGGGGATGTGTTCACTCCTACTGTGAATGCTACTCTAAGGTTGTCCTATATCTGGTGTTTCTATTCTCTGACTATCCAGAACTGCCTATCAAACATCGAATTGCATTCTTAATTGCATTAAATTCCAAATTGACGATTTTTTTGGAAGTTAGCCAGTTGGTTAATCTTTGGTTTTGTTATTACTTGTTATAGTTTAATTTCCCCTCTTGTTCTTTTTTAAAATCTTTATATCAAAACAAGAAAGTGTATTAATTTGTTATGATCCTATTAGTTTAGTTGCTAAATCTGAAGTTCACTTCTGGAATAAGAAGTCAGGTTGTTAGAGTTGTTAGAATTAGTTAGAAGGGTTGGGTTTGCATGTGACTTCCATTAGTTAGTTATAACTAACTTTCCCGTCAAATGTACAAGTATATAGATTTGAGCTCCTATGGTCGTATTGTTCAGCTTTTGAGAATTAATATCAATAAACTCGTCTCTCTTTCTTCTCTCATTTACACTCAAATTACAGTTGAGTTCTAGGGATTTTGTTCAAGAGTAATTCTTCCATTTTTACTCTTTAGGTTTCTCTTTCCTTTTACTTAGCTCGCAATTGCTGGAATGTATCATTGGTATCAAAGCTGGTGAATGCTTGGACTGGAAATGGGCGATCATAGTACTCGTATGGCAGAATTACGCAAGGATGTTGATGCTCTCAAAGAATTTGTGGAGACAGTGGTCAATTCTGTAGAAACGAGAGTGGCGCAGGCTTTGGAGGAAATCAGAAGAATGATGATCAACAACGGAGGAAATCCTGCACCTAATGGTCAAGTGTTGGACAGTCTTAGGCAGGTAACTTCTGTTCAAGATTATGTTGATAATTTTGATGAATTACTCAATAGAGTTAAATTGCAAGAGGAGTATGTTGTTAGTTGCTTCCTAAGAGGATTGAAACCAAAAATTGGCCTACCTATTAAGATGTTAGGTCCCAGATCTTTAGCCAAAGCTATTAAATTGGCCAGAATTCAAGAGCAAACTTTAGAAGTGCAGAAAAGAAGTTTTTTACCAATCCCATCCTTCCTACTCCCAGAAATGTTCCAAGATTTCAATCTGCAATTCCCTCTTCCCAAGGATGCAACTACCTGCTATCTAAACCTAACCAAATCTTTCCAAAATAGCAACTTTCTTACCCTAGCAGTTCTAAGCCATCCTACAAAAATCCTAAGCTCTTGACTAGTGCTGAGATAGAAGAAAAAAGAAGCAACGTGTTGTGTTTTCATTGTGATGAGAAATACACTGTGGGAAATGTATGTAAGAAGAAGAGGCAATTTTTCTCTATGGAAGTAGAAGAAGGAGATGGACTGATGGAATTGGAGGAAGAAGTCATGTTGGATCCAGCAGAGTTTGTTGACTATGATAGCCCAAGGCCTTGAAACTGATTCAGAAGGGCCTATCTTACCTCATGTATATGTGCATGCCATGAATGGTGCACACCTCATGCAAGTCCATATTGAAAGATAAGGAAGGCAAGTCAAAGCGGAAAGAAAGCCTTAGTTGGAGCAGTAGCCAGAGAAGCAAGAGCAGTAAGGAGGGCGTGGTTGGTATGTCACTGGGTCGATGGGGGAACCCGTAAGAAGAGGGGACGACCCGCCGAATTCACATCATAAATCGCCAACAAACCATAGTAGATCTATGATTATCCCTCGGTCGGGATGGTCCTGTCGAAGAACTTGATTCATGCAAAGAAAGAAACTTAGGATAGGAGACTTACGGAAGCAGCGGGGCTGGGTCTGCGAGTGAAACCCCAAAACCTCAAATCCCCTAATGCCTATCAAATAAGAGTCCGACCGAGGATCCGGCGCGAAATTCTTGGGTCATCTCATTGGGTTCAGAAACCACACGTTTCTCTGGATCATCATAGCGTACTTCCACATATCCACTAAGAGGAAGGTCTTTTCGTAATGGATGATCCTCGAAACCATAATCTGTTGATATACGGCGTAGATCCGGATGATTGATGGAAGAAACACCAAACATATCCCAAACTTCTCGCACCCACCGGCCGGCTGATGGAAATAGATTGACTACCACGCTTTCGCTATCGCAAGAATATAGTGATCGAAGAGCTATGGATCAGCTACTTTGAGGTCTGATCCGAAGGTAAACTCTAGACACATCACACATGCGATTGACGACTTTTGGATCGAAGGAGAAGCTAGGGTTCAAAAGGACCAATGAAACTGCTAGTGGACTGACTTTCTAGGCCTTCTCTCTTGCATAGCACACTCATCTCTCTTTTCGTTCATTTTCGCCACGAAAATATAGCCGCCGCCATAATAAGAACCAGGCGAAGAAGCTAGAAGCTCTTCTGTTAACATGAACATGAATTAGATTCTATTCTAATTATTTATTCTTAAGAGAATCCCCCACCCTAACCATTCTTAAGACCACCAAGCTCTGTCGAATGAATTCGACACTTTCTCCTTTCGAGCTACACCGGGGGCAAAGAGAACGAAACTCAAAGGAATTGACGGGGGCCTACACAAGCAGTGGAGCATGTGGTTTAATTCGATACAACGCGCAAAACCTTACCAGCCCTTGACATATGAACAAGAAAACTTGTCCTTAACGGGATGGTACTGACTTTCATACAGGTGGTGCATGGTTGTCGTCAACTCGTGTCGTGAGATGTTTGGTCCAGTCCTATAACGAGTAAAACCCTCATTTTTTGTTGTTGAGACATGCGCAAAAGGACCTGTCAAGCCTTAGAAGTCAAAGCATGCATTATATATCATCATGCATAGCTTATTAGCTATAGTAGCTGCATTTCAAATATGCTGCGCTAGGAGCTAATGAAAGTCATCTAACTCAATAGGCTACTGGTGCTTATTATGTTCCCAATCTATGAAAGAAGAGTCGAATTCCTCGGAAGAAGATTCGCTGAACAGAGAATAAGCTGTAAATCTTAGTTCTCGTAAGCGAGTGAATCAGCCTTCCTTATAACTCTTTCTTCCTTTCTTATGAACTTTTTCTTTACTTGGACCATTCCATTTCTCGATTCCCTCTATTGGCTGCTTTCTACCGGGATGTCAGCAGGTTAGGCAGCTCTAAGGCTTTTTATATTCAGTGGAAGGCAGGCTGAAACTCTTCCCCAACCAAGTGAAACTAAGGGCCTGAAAGAGTTCACGATCTGACCTATGGGGTGTTAACCCTCGGAGGACGGCTAAGAATGTCCATTAAAAGGAGCGATGGGTCTCTTTTCGAGCACGAATAGAACGATCTAAAGGGGTTGTACAATCTAGAGAGATGGCATATCTTTTTGATGAATGTGGTATCAGTTCCCTTTTTTCTTAAAAAGACCTAAGCTTGAAGTCAAGGCTTCTATATTGCTCGATCTTTCTTGACGAAGAGAATGGCATACTTACGTCTCAGGATTGCAGACCTTTTCGATCAGTTGATTGTAGCACGATACTTCACGAAGTTTGATTTGCGGTCTTTTTCTCGTGGTAGGTAGGATTATATTGGGTCATATGGAATTTTCCCGTTCTCTCCCCCGATCGAGATATCCCCCGTTTCACCCAAGAAAGATAAATTTAATCATCAAAAATTTGGAGCGTGAAGTGAAATTAGATCCATTTTTGAGGGGATTCATATTACTATTATCAATTAGAATAATTTATCGTTGGCTTAGTTGTACTAAAAAAATGAAGTATCCAGGCTCCGTTTAGAAAAAACCCAATTGGATTGGTAAGATATCTATGATTGCTATTCATATTTTTTCTTTGCAAAGAGATCCCAATTGTCAAGCAAAGTTATCTCAACTCTAAGAAATACTTGTCTAAAATGAATTGAAAAAAAAAAAGAAATACAAAAAGAAATGGTAATGGGAGCATTTGTCCTATATGTACAAATCCAAATCGGGCGGATTTTTACCCGGAGTAGAGCATAAACCTAAAAATATGAAACAGACCCATTCATGAACAAGAAAATACAATCGCGGTTTGGTTTAAATCTCGATGAAAGAATACATCAATGATAAGTTTAAAGACCCTTTCTTATAAATTCAAAGTTTATAATAGAAAATCGAAAATATAAAAAAGGAGTCAAAACTCGTCTTTATGAAAGAAGAAAAGCCCTTTCGTTAGATGTAAGAAAGAACCTTTCTAGAAAAAAAGAAAGAGGATTGGAATCTATACATTGATTCACAATTTTTTTGAACTGTATGCATCAAAAGGCGCACGTACGGTTCCTAAGGGATACAATTTAACCCTAATCAACCGACTTTTATCGAGAAAGATTACTTTTTTAGGCCAAGAGGTTGATAGCGAGATTTCGGATCAACTTATTGGTCTTATGGTATATCTCAGTATCAAGGATGAGACCAAAGATCTGTATTTGTTTATAAACTCTCCTGGGGGCTGGGTAATACCTGGGGTGGCTATTTATGATACTATGCAATTTGTGCGACCAGATGTCCATACAATATGCATGGGATTAGCCGCTTCAATGGGATCTTTTATCCTGGTCAGAGGAGAAATTACCAAACGTCTAGCATTCCCTCATGCTTGGCGTCAATGAGGTTTTTATTTGAGAGAAAAAAGAAGGTTATGCCATCGCCATATGAATACTAAGTAATAATAGCATGGCACTTCGAATTCGATATGAGAAATTTCTGTATTGTTTTTTTAAAAACATTAGATTCTATATCGAGAGAGTAGTATGAGATAAAGGGTATTTCCGATTTTCTCTTATCTATCGGGAGTTCAGTTCAGCGTCACAAACTTTTTTGTTTTCATGCCGGAGAGTTCTTAACAATATTTATGTTATGAAAGAGTACGGAAAAAAAAGATTTTTTCCTTATTTGATCAGATTAAAGAGAAACTTTGGGATTGTTGAATCACAGACAAAAAAAACCATATAAAGCAACGGAGCCATCATAGTAATTTTTAACTCCTCCGAAAGGAAGGATGGCAATTTGATCATTTACCGATCCGAGTCTGGTAAATTCTATTTTTCTCTTTCTTCAATAGAAAGGAGGGGAGGTCAATTTTCTTGTAGAGCCGTATGCACAAAAGATACATGTACAGTTGCTCAATTCTATCTTTTTTTATTCTTTATCTCTCTTTTCTCTTTGCTTTATCATACGAGATAGGGGAAGCTTTTATTTTGTTATATCATCAGGGTAATGATCCATCAACCTGCTAGTTTTTTTTATGAGGCACAAACATGCGAATTTGTCTTGGAAGCAGAAGAACTGATGAAACTGCGTGAGACCCTCACAATGGTTTATGTACAAAGAATGGGGAAACCCTTATGGGTTGTATCCGTGTTAGCAATAGAAGCCCAAGCTTATGGAATTGTTGATCTTGTAGCGGTTGACTGAAAATAACATAGATTTCGCGCAAATCTGTGATTTGAGATTTTATCTTCGAATTGAAGATTCTATTAAATAGAAGTAATTTGAGAAATTATTGATTCAAAACTTTCTATCGCTACACCCCTTTTCAACTATCTCAAATAACCGAAAGGTGGGAGGCAGGGCTCGGTCTCAAGGTTTAATTTAAAGTCACTAGTCTGTCCAACTGCACGAGTGACGCCATCCTGCTTGAACCTTTGCTGCCTAAGTTATATAGTTGAATGCGAGAAGGAAGGTTCAAGCTATGGCTGCCTCATGGGATGCTTATTTGAAACCTTTGTCCGATCAGTGCGAGAAATAGAGAAGTGATGTAAACATAAGAATGGAAGGTTTGCTTGTCAGTTGTCGGGCCATCTTGTTCACCCACTATTCATTCAGGGTGATTCAAACCAGGGGAGGATCTTCCACCTTGTTGGTCATAGCACCAGTACTTGAACGCTTACTCTTACTGCTCTTCTCAGGATCTGCCATAGTTGACCCTCTCTTCCAGATCCTCGCTATGGAGCCAACAGTTGGAGGGGACAATGACAAATCCTCAATTTCATCTTGTCCAAGATGCTCCATTGGGCAATGAGGAGATAGACGAGTATATGCAGAACCTCTACCTCATCGACTACATCTATCGCTGAACCAACTAAACATCCACTTGAAACGGCATAATCATCAGAACCGACTGCAGCTTCATTGACTGAATGAACTGGTGCCGGTTAGGAAAGCTAGAACTCTTGTAAACCAGCTTGATTAAGGGTAGTAGTAAAGAAAGTGTCAGTACCACTGAAAGTGCGATAGTCCTTCAAGCAAGGGACTTGGGCAAACAAAGTCCTTACTCGTATTCCACCAACAACTCGCGTATCGTATAGAGCTTTTTCCTATCCTCTCCGCATAGACTTTCTTCGCACATGTGTCAAAAGCCATTTTAGTTTTACTCAAGAGTAAGAATGATAAAGCATTTCGCAAGCTTGAATCCCTATAAAAAATCTCCCACGAGTCTTTTTTGCACTTTCATCCATCTTTTTTAACCTGATACCTTTACAGAGGCCATATCTCAACCCTGTTGGAAGCTCTATGCAGAAAGAGATCGTAGCACTAGATTGGTTTGCTACTTGGGTGAACCGAAGGTTAGGCCGACTACTTTAGTAGAGCAACACCGGCCTTGCTTCTCTTGATCCCCACCCACCTCCCGTAGAGGCGGGTCAATATCAATATCTATACCAGAGATTGCTTTTAGCTTTATCTTTTCAGAGACAGGAGAATTCCTTCTGTACTTACAAGAATGCTACTTAGGGAGAAGAATCTCTTGACTCAGGAGCACCTCAGTTTTTTAGGGTTCATACATGCATTGATCCAGTCGAAGAACCTGCTCCAGAGTGACTACTCCGCCTAGCCTATCTTCCTGCCCGCCCCCGGTTCTCTATGCTCGGTTCCACAATCAATCCCAGATCCATTTATTTGAGGGCGCCTTTTGAATAAAAAAGGCTCACCCTTTCTGGAAGGCAAACAGCCTGCTTTGCAAGCAAATATATAGACCCTGCCTCTTTGAGTCGTTGCGAGCCGGAAAGCGTATCGACTGTTTGAGTCACGAAAGGAACAAGCATTAACTAAGAGCGTTATCCATTCCTACACCTCCTACCGAACATGGGGATGATCTTAGAACCATGAGGGTGACAGTACTCCATGTGCTCATTGATACTGGTAGTACACATAATTTCTTGGATCTTAACACTGCCAAGAAGTTAGGGTGTGTTCTGACTGCCATAGCTCCTTTTACAGTAGCAGTAGCTGGTGGTAACAAGGTACAAAGTCATTATGTTTGTAAGAAATTGGTGTGGAAAATGCAGGGAATATCTTTTGACTCTGACATGCTTGTATTACTTATTGGGGGATGAAATATGGTTCTTGGCATCCAATGGTTGATCACCTTAGGTGATATCTTATGGAATTTTAGGAAACTTAAAATGGAGTTCACTATCATGGGTAAGAATATCTCTCTAAGAGGTATTCAACCACCTGCTGCTAAGCTCATACAATCAGGAAAGATGGATAAGCTCTTTGTTAAGCCAACAAAATTATGCATGATTTCAGTTGAAGTACTGACATAAGGAGATCCAAGTGAAGTTGCTAGTTTGTCTTCACTGGTATCTCAAGATCAAGACCAGGAGAAAATTGCAGAACTAGACTTAGTCATGCAGAAGTACAAGGACATATTTGAGGATCCAAAAGGACTACCACCCTCAAGAAAGCATGATCACATGATTGTTCTAAAAGAGGGTACTGCTCCAATCAACAAAATTCCCTATATATATCCAGCTATCCAGAAGGATGAAATTGAAAAGATGGTAGATGAGATGTTGAATTTTAGGGTGATCAGACACAGTACCAGCCCCTACTCTTATCCTATTGTGCTGGTGAAGAAGAAGGATGGAACATGGAGAATGTGTGTAAGATTATATGGAATTGAACAATTGTACAGTGAAGGATAAGTTCCCAATTCTTGTTATTGAGGAGCTATTAGATGAATTACATGGGGCCAAGTATTTTTCAAAGCTGGACCTAAGGTCGAGGTACCATCAAATTAGGATGTTTGAGCAGGACATCCCTAAGACAACATTTAGGACTCACCAAGGCCATTATGAATTCATGGTAATGCCCTTTGGGTTGGCTAATGCTCCCTCAACTTTTCAGAGTCTCATGAATCAGATATTTCATAGTTATCTTAGGAAATCCATTCTAGTTTTCTTTGATAACATCCTCATTTATAATTCTAGCTGGTCAGATCATATGATTCACTTAAAGGAAGCTTTCCAAATACTAAGATCACATGTGCCGTTTGTCAAAAAAAGCAAGTGTGCTTTTGGAGTCACACAGATAGACTATTTAGGTCATGTTATAAGTAATGAGGGAGTGGCTATGGATCAACAAAAGGTGTCAGTTGTGTTGAGTTGGCCTCAACCAACCACATTAAAGGGATTGATGGGTTTTCTTGGTCTTACTGGATACTATAGAAGATTCATCAAGAACTATGGTTTGATTGCTAGACCATTTCATGATTTACTTAGAAAGGGAAACTTTGTCTGGAACTCCTTGGCCACTGAAGCCTTTGAAGCATTAAAGAAGGCTATTACTTTTGCTCCTGTTCTAACATAGCTTGACTTCTCGAAGGAGTTTGTGATAGAGACTGATGCTTCAGGTGAAGGCAATGGAGTAGTGTTGATTCAAGACAACAGACTAATAACTTTCTTTAGTAGGATTGTCAGGAAAGAACAAAGCCATATCATTCTATGAAAAAGAACTCTTGGCTTTGGTAAGTGCAGTCCAAAAATGGAGACCTTATCTTTTGGGCAGGCACTTTGTGATCAAGACAGACCATCACAGTATTAAGTATCTATTGGAACAAAGAATCACTACACCTAGCCAGCAGAAATGGTTAGTGAAACTATTAGGCTATGACTATACCATCTCCTATAAAAAGGGGAAGCAAAACATTGTAAAAGATGCGCTATCAAGAAAGGAGGAAGCCATTCAACTCTTCAGTATTTCTGGAGATTCATCAAAGTTATTGGACTCTATCAAGCTTAGCTGGGATCAAGATCAACATTTGCAAAAACTGATACATAGTATTCAGTCTGCTTCCAATCCTAAACTTGATTATTTATTCATTGGTGGTGTATTAAGCAGTAAGGGTAAGATGATGGTAGGAGCTAACCCTACTCTGAGGAAGAAGCTACTGACATTTTATCATGACAGTTCTATGGGAGGTCATTCTGGAGTCACTGCTACATACAAGAGGATAAAACAGGACTTTTATTGGAAGAAGATGAAACAAGATGTTTACAAGCATATAAGAGAGTGACACCTGCCAAAGGTGCAAGGGAGAGAATGTAGAATATCCTAGCCTACTCCAGCCTTTACCAATTCCAAAAAAAGTTTGGCAAGATATTTCAATGGATTTCATAGAAGGTCTACCTAAAGCAGCTGGTAAAGAAGTCATTTTTGTGGTTGTTGACAGGCTGAGTAAGGCTGCTCACTTCATGGCACTCAAGCATCCTTATACAGCTCTAGATGTGGCTCAACTTTTATGGATGTGGTGTTTAAGTTGCATGGCATGCCTAATACTATAGTTTCATATAGGGACAAGGTGTTTACCAGCAAATTTTGGCAAGAGTTATTCAAGTTACAGAAAGTTTCACTCTTAACTTCATCTGCCTATCATCCTCAAACAAATGGGCACACTAAAGTTGTTAACATATGTTTGGAGTGCTATTTGATATGTATGACATTTGACAAATCCAATGACTGGCCACTTTGGCTACCCTTAGCAGAATGGTGGTATAATACCACTTTTCACTCAGCCACCAACATAACTCCTTATGAAGCAGTCTATGCACAAAATCCACCTCCACTCGTCCCTTACATGCCTCTTGATTCTCAGCTAGAAGTGGTTGATAGGAGTTTGCAGGCTATGGAAGCTACCTTGAGAGCTCTGAAGAATCACCTAGAAAGATCTCAACAACGAATGAAGTTGCAGGCGGATAAGGACAGAACTGAAAGGTCGGTGATTGGGTTTTCATTAAGCTCCAGCCATACATGCAACTTTCCTTGAAGGATCATGCCTATCAAAAGCTCTCAGCAAAGTTTTTTGGACCATTCAAAATACTGACCAGGTTGGGATATGTTGCTTATACCTTAGATTTACCACCTCATTCCAAGATTCACCGCACCTTTCACATTTCACTACTCAAGAAGAAGCTGGGCAACCACGCTGCTTCAGTCACACTGCTTATCGGCACTCTGAATCTGGCCATGTTTTGTTCGAACCTGAAGCCATTGTAGACAGGAGATTGGCCAAGAAGAATGGCAAGGTTATCGCACAGGTTTTGGTGAAGTGGTTGAATTCTCCACCTGAAGACAGCACTTGGGAGGACCTGCAATCCTTCAAGATGAAGTTACCTCACTTCAATACTTGAGGATAAGGATTCTTGAGAGGGGGGGGGGGATTGTTACGATCCTATTAGTTTAGTTGCTAAATCAGAAGTTCATATCTAGAATAAGAAGTCAGGTTGTTAGAGTTGTTAGAATTAGCTAGAAGGGGTGGGTTTGTGTGTGACTTCCATTAGTTAGTTATAACTAACTTTCCCGTCAAATGTACTAGTATATAGATTTGAGCTCCGATGGTTGTATTGTTCAACTTTTGAGAAATAACAGAAATAAACTCGTCTCTCTTTCTTCTCTCATTTACACTCAAATTACAACTGAGTTCTAGGGATTCTGTTCAAGAGTAATTTTTTCATTTTTACTCTTTAGGTTTCTCTTTCTTTTTCCTTAGCTCGCAATTGCTGGAACGTATCATAATTTGGAAAACTAATAGTGGTTTGAACAAGTGAAGGGACCAAAACTAAATGACAGGTTAGATGTTGCGATTCTGAAGCCATGTTTGCTGAGGATGGTTGAAGGTAGGTGTTTATTAAATTTCCTCCCTAGGTTCACGTGTTGGGTTTTATTATTTTAATGAAAAAGTATTAAAATGGAGTTTCAAATTTTGTACCCTAGAGAAAGAAAGAAAAATTACCTCATATTTGACGCCATATTTTCCGCCTCCAGGCATGTTTAGGGAATTCCAATGTTACATGACTTCAACTTTTGTGTAAGACAAAATTTAATTAATAAATAAATATTGTTCTCACTTGAAATTAGATGTGTCCCTGTACTATCAAAAATTAGTTATTAGTACCCCGTTATACTATCATTCACTATCTACCCTTGTCGTTACCCATTTTAATATTTTTGCCCTCACATTTAACGGACTCTTTCTATATGACACGTGGCATGATCTTAAACAGTCTAACCATCTACCCTTTTACCCTACCGGTTCAGCCACGACCCGATATCCAAACCCACCCTAAAAGAACCTTAAATCTAATCCATGCATATGGTTCTTCTCCTTCGTTTATATGGAGGAAACTGTTTCAGCCTATCTAAGATTGCTAGACTAAAAAATAAATCAGATAATTCTTTAACTTCAGTATTTAGGGAAATTTGTAGTAGAAATTTTAAGTTTGAGTTTTAAGAGTTGGTTGTGTTTCAAATCGAGAGCTGAAAACTTAAACTCAAATTGTGGCTCATTGTTTGGACGATTTGGTATTCGAACACTTGAATAACTTTCAAGTACTTTGTGATGCTGGTAATTTGAGTTTTGGGCGAAAATTTTAAATCCACCATTGATGAACAAACTTTGAGCTTTAGAAGTGGGTTTGATGTTTGAACTCGAAAAAGACAAACTGGTATTTTAATTTCGTTGATGTTTGTTTGAATTGGTGCTTTCTATTGTAATTAATATTGTTTATAAAGCTTCAGTTGTTAGTACATTGTTAAAACTTGGATTGAAGAATAAGAATCTCATTGCTAAAATTTCGAGAGCTATTCGTTCATAAAAATTAAAAAAAAAAAACAAAAATGCCATTGTTGAACCTTGAAGGTCTTGGGATTGAACTAGATTGGAAGGTTATTTGGGACAAATTTGTACTAGATTTGGTCGATATTTGACAGCTCAAAATGCAGCAATTGTTTATCTTCAAGAACTTTGCATAATTCTGAAAATTGCTGCAATTTTAGAATTGCACTTTAATGTGTTCTAACTCCATTTCTTTGTTTACTCTTGGTTAGATTAGCTTAGCATTAATATATATTAACTAAAATCTAGTTTTTGCGTTCTTAAATTGTCTGTGCTAATTTTGTTTGCACTAGATTAGCTCAGGCCGGTAAAAAATATTAGTTTTCAAGGAGAGAATTTTGTAAAAGAAAGACCTAATGCAAAGAAAGAGAAAAGATGGATATAAGGAAAATTTATAAATTGCACTGATTATGAAGTTGAGAGTGAAAAAGGTAATGTAAATGAGTCTGGAGTTACGGGTATGGATACTAGGAATAACTAATAGGGCTCCGTAAGTCTCCCAACTCTTTACTTAAAAATTATCACGACTCAAAATCCATAAGGTTGTGATGGCGCCGGACACCACTGTCAGACAAGCCAATCATTAAATGGTTAAGTTAAATTTTTTATTTTAGCATTTTTGAAAATCATTACCTTTCACTTTAATACACGATAACTGAATAAAATTCGCTAAGTAAATATGACAGTTTAATATTTCATTTTATAAAATACATCTCAAACACATCCCAGATCTCGGTAACACAAGTACATGAGCGTTTTCTAAGAATTTTAAAAATTCTACAAATTTTGTTCGAAATACAAATTGGAAAAGGAATAAAAATGAAAATACAATACATAGAGGAAGACTTTGCCGACTGCGGGTCGTCTCCGAATGATTCAGCTCGTCTAAGTCCCCAAGTCAGCCATATTGTTATGGAGGTACCTGTGCAACAAAATGCACAGCAAGTGTAGCATGAGTACGAAAACAAAGTGTACTCAGTAAGTATCACGCTTAACCTCATAGAGATAGTGATGAGAGGTCGACTTGACACTCACTAAGTTCCAACAAAATAATTCCACAAGATATGATATCAGTAATAGGCATACGAGGATGATAAAAACAGTAACCATTAAAAATAATTGTAATTCAAATAAAAATTGAAAGTAAATAAACAACTACTACTTCATTTTCCCCCAAATATCTTAAATAAATAATTACTTCTTCATTTCCCCCCAAATATCTTGTCACTTCAAAATCCATAAAATCATTAACAATTTAGCATGCGCATACGGGATAAGGAAAACCGGCGTGAGCCATCATAATAATCATATATGTGCACTGCCGAGGGTCGAACGACTCGAACCATTATATATCTTTCAATCTCGCCGTGGCGTACGGCCCGCTTCCATGAGAGTGGGGGAAATAACAGTCCGCTCGCGGAATGTAAATTGTGAAGCGGTCACATGCACGCACAATATTAACCATAATGTATCTTTCAATATCGTTGTGGCGTACGGCCCGCTCCCATGAGAGTGGGGGAAATAACACTTCGCTCGCGGAATGTAAATTGCGAAGCGGTCACACACAGTCATGCACAATCAAACAGTCCATCCCAATTACACCGGGAAAACAAATACTCAAGTAAATGACAAATTTCTCTTTTAAAAGTCACAAAATAGTATTTAAATCTTTTCTCGAAATTCATTTGCCAAGTTTAATAATATTCAATAATATAACCTTATNTAATATTATTGGCAGGATCACATGTACAACACGTAAGGCATGCTAGTGGGTCCTAGACTACCCGGACATAAGCATAATAGTAGCTACGCACAGACCCTCGTCAATTCGTGCTTACGTAGCCCCCACAAATAGTAGCACATATTTAATTAGTTCACCTATGGGGACAATTCCCCCTCACAAGGTTAGAAAGGAGACTTACCTCGCTCCGAAATTTTATAACCGGCTCCCAAGCCCTTCCGACGACTCCAATGGACGCACAACGCCCCAAAACTATCCAAATAACGACAAACCAATGAAAATATACTCTAATATTTGCAACAATTCAAATTATATAATTCCCCAACTCCGCTCAGTGAATTGATCAAAATGCCCTCGGGCCCACGTGCCCGGATTCCGAAATTTCTCGAAGATAAACTCTACCCATAGCTTTACTAGTTCAAATATACAATTTACTCAGATATTCATGCTCAATTTGTGGCTAAAATCTAAATTACCAAATTTTCTAAGTTTTCTTCAAAATTCCCAATTTTCCACAGTTTTTCATGTTCAATCCATGCATAAACCTTGTATTTAACTTGGAATTAGAAGGAATCACTTACTTGATGATGCTTGATAAAAATCCCTTCTTGAAGCTCCTCAAAATCGCCCACACCAAATAAAATAATGAAGAAATGGCCAAGAATCCCGTTTTAAAAACAATCTGCCCAGCACTACCCTTCTATGCGATCGCATAGGCCAAACCATGCTGCCTCAAACTCTGAATTATGCGGTCGCACTCTACACCACGCGATCGCACAAGCCATTCCCAGCTGCCTCCCATTTTC
>ML385181.1:0-33306 GCA_005239525.1 Nicotiana knightiana | reverse complement strand
TATCGTGTTACTAGGCAAGCCTATTTCCCAAAATATTACTACTAAATCAATTATATGAAATACATAAAACATTTCCAACCTTTAGATTTTCATAAACTAAATCAACTCTAAATAATATTAATATAAAGTGCAAAAACGAGCCCAAACATCGGGGTGTCACTAAGTCATGAGCGTCTAAAACTATGAACTAAGATATATAACTGTCTAACTGTCAATACAACCCAAACCAAAATAGATGAATAAACGAAGTAACAAGGTCCTGCATATGATAACAGCTACCTTGAAATCTCCAAAGATAGCCGGCCTGCACTCAACGATCGACGCGCTCTAATTCACCTGGATCTGCACATAAAGTGTAGGGTGTAGTATGAGTACAACCGACTCAGTAGTAACAGAAATAACTAAGGAACTGAGTAGTAGTGACGAGCTAAGTAAAACAGTCCAATTATCTATTTTCACAATTTAAAAATAAATAGAAATAAATAGGTAAATTTAAAAACTCAGTAAATGCCACAAAGAAATTTAACAGATAAATGCAACAACAACAAAAGTAAATACAACCTCATAGCAATGTCACTCCATCACTCAGCACTCGCACTCATCACTCAACACTCAACACTCAATACACTCAACATTCTCAACACTCAATACACTCAACACTATCAACACTCTGCGCTCACTTGGGGTGTGTACAGACTCCGGAGGGGATCCCAAAGCCCAAGCGCTAAGCACGAACAACTCACGTGCTATCATATCAATACCTGAATCCGTACGATCAACTCACGTGCTACGCGGACAACTCACGTGCTACGCGGACAACTCACGCGCTATGGTATAAATACCTGGACTCGCACGGTCAAATCATGTGCTACGCGGACAACTCACGCTCTATGGTATTAATATCCTCACAACCAGGCCATCATATCAATACCTGGATCTGCACGGTCAACTCACATGCTACGCGGACAACTCACGCGCTATTGTATCAATACCTGGACCCGCACGGTAAACTCACGTGCTACGCGGACAACTCACGCGCTATGGTATTAATATCCTCACAATCAGGCCATCGATTTCACTCAATCATGTACCTCACTAGCCTCACCATTATCAACAAATAAGGGGACACAACCCACATCAAGTATCACATCATATTAGCAAATAATAGAGACTGAGGTAAACATGTACAATAATTTCTATGACCGAGTACAAATAATGTGAGCATGAATAAAGTGTAAGCATGATCTCTAACATGAAGGCAAACAAGTTCAACAACAAGTATCTACGTAAACACAGATGATGGCCATGAGGCCTCACGAGACGGACCAAGTCTCCATCCCTCGAGGTATACATCCACACGCCCATCACCTAGCTCCGGGTTTATACCCTCAAAGCCAGAGTTAAAAATGTTACTTACCTTAACATCATAAAATCCTACTTCGGGACGCCCTCGCTGGACTCGGTCTCCAAAAGCTCAGAATCTAACCAAAACCAGAATACTACTATCAACATAGGCTAAGTTATATAAATTTATCTATGAAACCGAGATAGTTACCTTTCATAAAATTCTAACACTAGTAGAAATGCCTCTTCTTTATTCTTCTGAAGGTGGGAAAAAAGATAAAACTAAATAAACGGATTATTCATCCAAATTTCATTGAATTCCGCAATAAAAGCTACATAAATAGGCCAAAAATTCGAAGTTGGCCAAAACCCGGCCCCCGGGCCCACGTCTTGAAGTCAGTCAAAAATGGAAGAATCAAAATCTTCGTTCTCTCCCGAATCTAACCATATAAAATTTATCAAAATCGGACTCCGTTTGGTCCCTCAAATCCCTACCTAAAACTCTCCAAAACTCAAGCCCTAACTCCCTCAATCTCACTTTGAAATCATCAATCAAATCCCAAAAACGAAGATGGATTCATGAAATATAACCAAAATCGAGTAGATAACACTTACCCAAATTCATATGGTGAAAATTTCCTTCAAAATCTCTCAAATCCGAGCTCCCCAACTCAAAATATAATGGAAAGAACAAACCCTTGTTTTATATATTTTTTGCCAGCTATTCTGCCTCGTTTCTCGTGCCAAACAATCTCGAAACTCATTTTTATGCCTCCAACGGATTTCTTGTGAAATTCTAGTCAAGTTAGGCTTTTGAATCACTCAATTTGACCTTATAATGAAGGAGATATGTAGGTTTTAATATTTGCAAATAGGGCAGATTTTTAAATACGCCGTCAGTGGCAATTACGTAATTAATCTGAAAAATCTGGTAATCTTAGTAAAATGACCATAAAATCCTCATACGATGTCCAAATTCGACGATTATTTTTGCTATGGGTCCGTAATTACGATAAGAATCTAATGCTTCAATCAAAGAAAAAATTAGGAGCTCATTTGTTCAATACGATATCATTTATGCTTGAAGAAACGACGTCGAAACATAAGAAAAACGAGCGCAACACAACCCAAACCTATTCGAAACTCACCCGAGGCTCTCGGGACCTCAACAAATAATTCCAAAAATTCATATATCATTACCCGGACTTAGTCGAACCTCCGGAACACCCAAAACAACACCAAAATACCAAATCAACCTCGAATTCAAGCCTAAGAACTTCTAAACTTTCGCCAATTCAAGCCTAATTCTACCACCGACCTCCAAATTAAATTACGGACACACTCCTAAGTCTAAAATCACTCAACGAAGCTAATCGAATCATAAAAATCCAAATCCGAATTTGTTTACTCAAAAGTCTAAAACTTGGTCAAACCTTTCAAAATTAGAGCTTCTAGCTGAGACCATTCTCCCAAATCAATTCTGGATAACCTGAAATACCATAATCGACGACTCACATAAGTTATAACACATCATACGGAGCTACTCATTCCCTTAATAACCGAGCGAAGTGAAATTGGTCAAAACGACTAGTCGGGTCGTTACAAGGAAGAATCCAGTTTTTCTTAGTCTTGAAAACTTTCCTGTGTTAACTCCACAATCGAGTAGAAGCAGTGCAAAAAGAGGAGCAACAAGTACAAGTGGAAGCTCTGCCTTACCTCATGATAGAGGTGCGGAAACTACAACTCAATAAATGAAGTGGTTAGTATGGAATGTTAGGGGTATCAATAAATGGTATAAGAGGAAGGAGCTGAAGAATTATTTGAAAACCAAAAATATTAAATTGGCAGGGATCATTGAAACAAGAGTTAAGGAAAATAATGCTAGAGAAATTAGCCACCACATAGCACCTGGATAGGAGATGATTAATAATTATAGTACTGCAATAAATGGTAGAATATGGGTTCTATGGGATTCTAACTAATATGCAGTGAAGTTGATTAAAGCAGAAGCACAAGTTATTCACAGTAATGTCACAAATGCTAGAAATGATCAAGAATATGCAGTCTCTATAGTCTATGGGTATAACACAGTTAAAAAAAGGAAGCAGTTATGGGATAATCTGAAAGAGATAGATCAAATGAAAACCATTCCTTGGATAATTAGAGTTTCAATGTTGTTCTGCAATTTGCAAGATAGAAATCATGGAAATCCAGTTATTAAAGTTGAAACTCAAGACTTTAACAATTGTATTCAAGAGTTAAAGTTGAATGAACTGAACTGGGAAGGTGATTATTATACTTGGTCTAACAAGCAGGATGGTGGAGACAGAATATGGAGCAGAATATATAGGGTCTTTGGGAACTATGAATGGATGATGCAATGGAGACATATAGCAACTATGTATGAGCTTCCATTTATATCTGATCATGCCCCTATGAGTTTGAAATTTAATGAGATGCAGAGAAACAGGAAAATTCCTTTTAAATTCTTTAATGTTTGGGCTGATCATGAGAGGTTTATGTATGAAGTACAACAGATTTGGAAATAGAAGTTTCACAGGCAGAAAATGCAGAATGTGTGAATGAAACTCAAAGCCTTGAGGATAGTATCGAAGAAACTTAATGTAGAGGAATTCAAGATTATTAAAAAGATGATAGAGCTGGGCAGAATTGAGCTAGAACAGGTGCAGAAAAACATAGATGCTGATAGCAATTCTCATGTGTTAATGAAAGAAAAGGAGTTGATACAAAATTTGGAGAAATGGAGTATGATTGAAGAAGGAGATATGAAACAAAAAGCTAGGGCAAAATGGATTCAAGTGGGTGACTCTAATACTAGATATTTCTCTGTTGTAATGATAGAAAGGATCCAAAGAAAGCAAATCGTAGAGCTGCAAACTATTAGTGGCAATAGGATAACTGAGACAGAAAATATTCAAAGGGAGATAGTTGGCTTCTATAAATCTCTTATGGGAACTGCTGCACAATCACTTCCTGCTATAGATAAAATGGTTATGTGTAATGGAGATAAACTCAACCAACAACAAAGAATTGAGTTATGCAGAGATGTGACTATAGAAGAAATCTATGAAAGATTATGCTCTATTGGGGATGATAAAGCACCTGGTGTGGATGGCTATAATGCATACTTATTCAAGAAAGCTTGGCATATTGTTAGAGAGTAAGTTATGGAAGCTGTTATGGATTTCTTCAAGTCTGGAAAGATGTATAGAGCCATAAATTGTACAGCCATAACTTTGGTGCCCAAAGTGTCTAAGCCTAAAACTGTTAAAGAATTCGGACCTATAGCCTATTGCACTGTCTTGTATAAACTGATATCCAAGGTTCTAGCAACAAGGATACAAGGTGTTATTGGTACAGTGATTAATGAAGCACAAGTGGGATTCATACCTGGGAGGAAGATAGCAAATAATATCCTATTGACACATGAACTGGTGAAGGCTTATACAAGGAAAAACATATCTCCTAGATGTATGATTAAGATAGATCTCCAAAAATCTTATGATTCTGTGGAGTGGCATTACACAAAGCAAGTGATGGAAGAGCTAGGATTTCCTCAGCTTTTCATATCCTGGGTTATGGAGTGTGTCCAAACAGTTAACTACTCAATTGTAGTTAATGGTGAGCAAACAAAACCTTTCAATGCTGCTAAAGGATTGAGACAGGTTGACCCTATTTCACCTTTTTTATTTGCTATTGCAATGGAATACCTTAGCAGGAATCTGGCTAGTTTGAAGGAAGAGAAAGAATTCAAATATCACCCTAGGTGTGCAAAGCTTGGGATCACTCACCTAAGCTTTGCAGATGATTTGCTATTATTTGCTAGAGGTGATTTGAAGACAGTGAAAACAGTGCAACAGAAGTTCAGTCAGTTCACACAAGTCTCAGGCTTACAAGAAAATCTTAGTAAAAGTGAAGCTTATTTTGGAGGTGCATGTGGCAAAAAGGCAACAAATTCTGCAGATGCTGGGGCTTGCAAATGGTGAACTGCCTTTCAAGTATCTAGGAGTACCCTTATCCACAAAGAAGTTGAGCTTAATGCAATGATAACCTCTTATTGATAAAATGATTAAAAGGATCATTTCTTGGACTGCTAAGACTCTATCATATGCAGGGAGAGTCCAATTAGTCCAAAGTGTACTGTTGGGATTCAGGCTTTCTGGGCACAAACATTTATCCTACCAACAAAGGTGATTAAATTGGTAGAGGGGATATTCAGGTCTTATGTCTGGTCTGGGCAAATGAGATCACAAAGAAGTCTTTGATAGTCTGGTATAGAGTTTGTTTAACCAAGGCAGGAGGTGGACTTAATATAGTTAATCTGAAACTGTGGAATAAGGCAGCTGTTGCCAAAACCTGCTGGGATCTAGCTTATAAACAAGACAAGTTATGAATTCACTGGATTCATACTTACTATATCAAGAATCAGTAAATGAGTACAATGTCAATACCTCAACAAGCATGTTGGATGGTAAGGAAAGTAATTGAGGCACATAGTGTACTGGAAGCTAGGCAGTTTTTACCAAACCAGAAAAAAAACATGATCACACAAATATATCTTCATTTGCTTGGTGATTAAAGAAGGATGGAATGTAAATCATTAATGTTTCACAATGCAGCAAGGCCAAAAGAAAAGTTTATAATGTGGCTAATGATACAGGGAAGACTGATGACATGTGACATTCTAGCAAACAATAAGATTAATGTTGATACACAATGTGTAATGTGCAGAAAAGAAGTGGAAACAAGAGACCACTTGTTTGGGCAGTGTGAATATTGTCACGCTCCCTCTTTCCTCGTGGAGATCGGGTTTATGACATTCGGTTGAGATAACTCTTTCCTTTTGGGAAAGGGGTTTGTGTTTTTTGAGAGTTGCCACCTAACGATTTTAAAGGTGCGCTAGGACACCAAAGGGGTTCATTTACAACTACGTTGTTAACCAGAGATAGGGTAAGGGCTTGAAATTATTATAAGGGGAAGGTGTTAGGCACCCCTCAGGATCCACAAGTGTGGTTCCCGGCCAAACAACTTTTGTGAATTTGTACTGCTTAGCAAACACACAAATAAAGGCTCAAATAAGAGGGGATTTAAGTCTTAAGCATGCAGATGTTTGAAAATAGTAAAGAATGTTAGATTTTGAAAGGATTACGATCTACGCATATAAAGGGTATCCTAGGTTTATAATAATATGGATCACATCAATGCAATACCCGGTAATCACTCCTTGAAGAGGGGCTACACGCAATATTAGTGCACCGGTCATCATATCCATATTCTACCCTTTCCCACCCCCGTGAAAGTAACTAAATCGAGTGTTAGTCTCGACCTCTATTGCATGTTGTTACCCGTCCCTTCCTATCAGTCCTGGAGGAAATTAGGACTTCTATCCTAAAGGGAGATGCTAGGCAGACCCAGAGGTTTTAAAGGTAAAAATTCTAGGGCGACAGATAACAAAACATGTCGGACTGCACATAAGGGAAGCACATGGAAAGCAATTAAGGGGCTCAAGTATACCTCCACACATGGTACACATAAACAGCATGACTCATACACAGTTAAGGTCCAGATTCAGGTTCAAATCCTAAGCATGGTATCTAAGTGATAACACAAAGACAGATTTATTGCATAACTCAGATAGAAAGTCTTAATCAGGCTTGCCTACTGGTTTTAAACATGCTGACAATTGAACACTAATCACAAAGGACAGTTCTGGTTTTGTTTCTTTATGGTTGATTACCTAAGACTTGACTAGGCGTGTAGCAGTTATGATGCATATGTAGTTGCTAAAACAGGATCTCTAAATGCACATAGAATCACATCATTATGCACAGTTTCAGGAATAACATAGGTGACAGATTTTAATCGTTGTTTACCTAGAACAGGATCTCTATGTGTATAGCATGATGAGACATGATTCCAGTTTTTGTTACCATTATTTATTCAAGGACAAGACTTCTAAATGAAGATTTAGGACACGTTTATATGAGCATAATCACATAATAGAAATTTACTCAATTATTTGTCCTATAGGAAGGATTATTAAGTGAGGGAAATGAATGATGAATGCTGAAAACAGTACATATAAATCCTAAATAGCATGATATCTAATGCATGGCATGTTTTACCTAAACGTGGCTGTTATTGCGCATAGAGAAAATAAACCTGGAAACATGGTCTCTACCCTTAATTATACTACAACATGCATATCACCCACTCATTTTCACTATCCGACCCCAGAGTTGTTTACAATTAGTTATTACACACCATGGGATATGAATTACACAACTGAAATAGAAGAAAAATAAGAAATTAACTATAGGGACCTACAGAATAGGACCATATCTCCATGTCCTCAATGCCAAGTAATGTTTCATAGCCTTTTAATAATTTGAGTGTGTCAGAGTTCCCTAAGGACCTCAAGGGATCCCGGGCAGTGCTCACACCCAGATTTCATAGCCAAGATAGAGTAAGTGCAGTGTGGAAGATCCAGCCTTAATGTGTCAGAGTTCAGAGGGAGCTCATAAGGGTCCCTAAGCAGTCACGCATTAACGGGGCAGAACCTAGACTTCTAAGAGTATGTAGGAGTGCTTGATATAGTTTAGAAAAGAGTTGAATTGAAAAATAGTGTGAAAATGGTTTTAGAGAGTGATATAAGAGTTTGCTTTGGTGAAAACCAGTTTGAAAGAAGGTGAGTAGGACAATCTCAGAATCAGAATAACACACATAAACACAAACAGGGGAAAGGGGAATTGGGGACAAGTTGTTCACATGTGAAAGCACATTTTGCACACTGGTAGACATTAGAGAAAGAATTACAGGACTTAAACAGTCATAGCACATTCTATCATAAAATGTTCATGCCAGAAGCTTAAAAACATTAGATTGAGGGATGCCAAACGGGTTCACACATTAAGTCCAGGGAAGGGGTTCAGGATTACTTAGTATCTAGGGGGATCATGAATACATGCTGACAATGTACTGGGGTTAGTGAGTAAGGCAGAATTGTAACGAACAAATAGGAGGAGTAATAAACATCCTGAAATAAGGGGAATGGAAATCACATAGACATAATAGATATGCTCGTTACAGGGTAAACAGTAGAAGCACAAAAGTAATAAGAGAAAGTACAATACGAACATAAATATGTTGTTTTGGATGCTGTAAATCAAATAGAAGAAATACCAGTCAAGATTGAGAGAATAGAACAGTAGTGTGCGGAGAAGTAGAGCAATAGTACAGTAGTGTGCAGAGCAAGAGAGCAGTAGAGAAAGTAGAGCAGTGGAGCAGTAATAAGTTGTAGTCAATAAGAGAGAGTGTGTAGGAAAGTAAGAGAGAGAGCAATGAGTATGCTTCTGTCTGTGTAAAAGAGAGAGTTGAACCATGTGTGTGTTCGTGTCTTGTGATAATGAGAGAGTAGAGTATATATAGTTTGAAACTAGGTGAAAAATAAGGAAATAATTAGACTGCCCAATAATTGTGTAACTCAAGGAATCAATTAGTTGTAAAAATCAGTACCAATACTCCCTTAATTAAGGGGTTAAATCTCAAACGGTCAGAACAGGTAAACACAATTAAGGAAAGTTCTTATGCACATGACATGTAAGGAAATAATTTCAAACTAAATAAAGTAGACGATTGAGACTAGGTTCAGAAGACATTAATTAAGGAAATAATATAAGAATCCGTCTGACAGCATAGCTGACCAAAATAAGGCAAGGAAATAATTTAAAGGTTTTAAATCAGTAAGGAAATCATCACAAAAGATCAATGAGAGGTATCAATTATAGGAAATTAGGGGTTTAAACAGGAGTAGTACTGATTCTTGTGAGTACACGAAATAAACACACAATAGGAAAGAAAAATCAGAGATTCAAGTAAAATCACATAGAATCAGGGATTCAATACTAGCACACAATAAATGATTAAAGGAATTAACAAACGAACATGATATAACAAGGAGAATCAAAGAGTCAGAAACCCTAATGATTATAGTAGCAAGAAATCACATAGGATTGGAGATTCAGCTAAACAAAAATAGTAACAACTAGAGGGATTAAACAGAACAACCATAGTATAAGCAGAAGAAGCCAAAATCAAGAACCCTAATGAGCAAAATAGGGTAAAATCATAGGAAACTTAAAATGTTCACGAGAAACAAGAGTTCACACAGATTAAACGAACATATCAGTCAAAGAGAGACTTAGAATCTAAGAAACCTAGGGTTTTCAACATAATAAGTCAAACGAAAGGAAAAATTAAATAAATCGTTAAAATATAGTAAGAATCATATAATGTTACTAAAAATCAGAAGAAAAATTGTTTTGAAAAAGGGGTTATGAAACCCTAATTTTGAGATGCAGAAACGTTTGGAAACAGTAAGGTTTTTTGTTGTTGAAGGAAACATATAAAAATCTCGTAATATACACATNTTGGACTGATGTCAATTACCTTCTGACAAATTCAACGTACATTACTGCAGGGTGCAACATCGTCGTAACTTAGCACTGCGAAGCGTAACATCACCGTAATGTAATACTGCGGGATGTAATATTGACGTAATATTGCGGGGTGTAACAGATCTAAAAGAATCGGAGAGTTTTAAGAGTTAGGGTTTCAAAGAGAACCCAGAAGGATAAGGAAAAATCCCAAAATGTTACCGGTTTTAGCCGGAAAGTAATAGATCTTACTCGAATGACCAGAGATGGCCGGAAATGGCATGAGAACCCATGAGAGGTGAGTGAACCGTCTTCTGGTTCCTCTGAGGGCCTCAAGGTAGTGATACCCGGCGTAAAAATGAAGTAAGGGCCAAGAGATGATGAGAGGCCATGGTTTCCGGCAGGGGAAGTGACCGGAGGATATGAACGGACTTCATCGGAGGGGAAGGTGGAAGGTTCTAGAGAGAACCTAGAGAGAATGTGAGAGAATGAGAGACGGGGGAAATGGGGGGGGGGGGTAGTCGTTTAGGATTAATTTAGGTAAGTTCTAATCTGGGCCGTTTATTTGAATTAATCAACGGCTCAGATTGAATGGGGGACTGGGTCGGGTAATTTAAGAAATTGGACTTAGGTTATTGGGATAATTTAGTTGGGCTCGGGTATGGGCTGGTTAGGTTGAAATTGAAATCAAAAGTGGATACTTAGAAAATAGATAAATAATTAATAAAATAGCCAATAATTATATAAAATGAAATTAAGGCTAAATAGGTGAAATTAAGGTAATTAACTAATATAAAAATATAAAATTAATAATTATTGAATTAAAATAGCATAAAGTGTATAGTCAGGCTATAATTGCAAAGTCATTGCAATTATAGCAAAATAATGCCAATTTGGCTACTTTGTGAAATAATTAAATCCTAATAGGATTAAAAATGAATATTGAGTTAGGAAATATCTTGAAATTATTTATAATATATTTCATGAATAATTACTGAATAACAAATACTGAGTAAATTGGAAAAGAAATTAATAAAAATATGGAAAATTATGAAAAAATACCAATCATTATAAAAAGTGATTTTAGAAGGTATATATGCAAATTAAAGATAATTTGAGGGTACGATTGGGTAACAACAGCTGCCCCTCTTTACCCGGGAAGGATGAAAGAGTTATCGGGTAAAGATATGATGGCCAATTTTGACCGAGTGAAATAGTTTGGAGAGATTCCGACCGCACCCTGATTTTTGAGTTGCTACATATCCCTGGTTTTACAAGAATCCGGTTGTATGTAGTTCAGGAGTCATCGGCGAAGTATACCGATGAAGTTCTAGAAATTCGGAAGCAATGTATGAGACTCGATGAATAAGCAGTTTACGAGGTAGTTAGGAGAACTGAAGCAGGACCGCTCCTGCCAGGATGGTCGTTGCTTGCCGGATTACCTGCAAATAAATAATACAAGCATATATTGTGCGTAATTTAAACATGATGCAAATTCCCGTTGGACCATGAATGATGTCTTCGGACGGTTAAGGATGACGTCCTCAGACCATGACGTCCTGGGCTATGAATTGCTTGATGCAGGATTCGCAGGCCATGAAAATGATGTTCTCGGGCCATGAGGATGGTGCCTCCGAACCATGATGCCTTTGAATAATGATATGCAGAGGTTGAAAGAGATCCTCAGGCCATGTCATGGTGTTCTCGGGCTATGAAGATGGTGCCTCCGAACAATGATGCCTTTGGATGAGTAGGCGATATTTCAGCCCATGCAGATGCAATAGAATGATGCTGACGAGACAGAGCTTAGTCTTGCGAATAAAAGGGCAGAGCTTAGCCCGAAAGAAAAGTGAAGTAAATAGTGCTTAAGACAGCGGTTAGTCTCGAAAGGTAAATTGGAGGCAGAGCTTAGCCTCGGAAGGCAGAATGGTAGCCTTATGCAATGCAGATGGAGACAATGCTTAGTCTCGGAAGGCAGAATGGTAGCCTTATGCAAAGATGCAGATGGAGGTAGAGCTAAACCTCGGAAGGCAGAATGGTAGCCTTATGCAAAGATGCAAATGCAGATGGAGACAACGTTTAGTCTCAGAAGGCAGAATGGTAGCCTTATGCAATGATGTGGATGGAGGTAGAGCTTAACCTCGGAAGGCATAATGGTAGCCTTATGCAAAGATGCAAATGCAGATGGAGACATCATTTAGTCTCGGAAGGCAGAATGGTAGCCTTATGCAAAATGTAGATGGAGGTAGAGGTTAACCTCGGAAGGCAGAAAGATAGCCTTATGAAAGAAATAAAATGACAGTAGGAATTCTTATCTGGTGATGAATTGCGACATTGTGATTATTGAGAGCATTGTGACTGCGGAGCATTGAGGCATGTGCGAACGTCGGCACGTGCAACAGTTTTGAGAGTCGTATTTTGGACAACGTTTGTCCCCCGAGTGGACAATTCGTTTAGGGATTTTGCAACCTTAGTGCCTGTAACCAAAGAAAGATCGTGAGTTCTATAAATGGGGGGGGGGTTAGTTCGTATCCCCGATAGCTTTTCTTGACTTGTTAGGCTCGATCTGATGATAATTTATGTATTATTGGGGTAGCATTGCTAAACAAAGATGTTTCAAAAACAAACATGCATGATTTTGTAAAAGCATAATGTATGATTAAAAAAATAATTTTGGGATGAACCGACGACCGTGACACGGCTCGGGACATTGCAACCTCTCCTTCTACAGAATTTTGAGGGTCCTCCTCAAAATTCTGCCCCAGTTTGATGGGTGAATGTCTCTAACTATTGCTCGTGTGGCGAGTGGCTGATCTTGCTTCAGAATTTTGAGGGTCCTCAGTTGGATGGATGAATGCTTCTGGATGTTGCTCGTGCTACGATTGGATGAACTTGCCTTAGAATCTCCTCAAAATTCTGCCCCAGTTTCCAATTGCGGGGAAAAATGAAAATTTTATTGAATTTTGACCGAACCCATAGGGCTGCCTACGTATCCCCTCTTAAAAGGGAATCAGGTTAGGCGTAGTTCAATTTACATCATTGAGAAAGCATAAAGATTACACATATTAGCGTTTGACTGCATCTGAATTGATTGACTTTGGACAGACTTCTCCGTCCATTTCTGCGAGTATAGGTGCTCCTCCTGTTAGTACCCGGTGAACCATGTGCGGACCCTGCCAGTTGGGAGAGAACTTCCCTTTGGCTTCGTCTTGATGTGGAAAGATCTTCTTCAGCACCAGCTGCCCCGGTGTGAACTGTCTAGGCTTGACTCTCTTGTTGAAGGCTCGGGTCATTCTGTTTTGATAGAGTTGACCATGACAGACTGCATTCATTCTCTTTTGGTCTATGAGGGATAGTTGCTCATAACGGCTCTTTACCCATTCTGCGTCGCTGAGCTCAGCTTCTTGTATAATTCTTAGAGATGGAATCTCAACTTCGGCAGGAATAACATCCTCAGTACCATAAACTAGCATATAGGGAGTTGCCCATGTTGAGGTGCGAACTGTGGTGCAATATCCCAATAAAGAAAATGATAACTTCTCGTGCCACTTCTTGTGCCATTATATCATCTTTCTTAGTATCTTCTTGATGTTTTTGTTAGCGGCTTCTACAGCTCCATTCATCTGAGGTCTGTAAGCTGTGAAATTCTTGTGTTTGATCTTGAAAGCCTCGCACATAGCTTTCATCAAGTCATTGTTGAGATTGGAACCATTGTCGGTGATGGTTGACTTAGGAATCCCGAGTCGACAAACAATACGGTCGCGGACAAAGTCTGCCACGACTTTCTTAGTCACTGCTTTGTAGGAGGCTGCTTCGACCCATTTGGTGAAATAGTCGATGGCTACCAGAATGAACCTGTGTCCGTTGGAGGCGGTAGGCTCGATTGGTCCAATAACGTCCATGACCCAGGCGGCGAACTACCATGGTTAGCTTGTTGCGTTGAGATTGTTTGGAGGTATCTTTATCATATATGCGTGTATCTGACAACAGTGGCATTTCCGGACATACTGAATGCAGTCCATTTCCATAGTCATCCAAAAGTAACCAGCTCGGAGTATCTTCTTTGCCAGAACAAAACCGTTCATATGCGGGCCACAGGTCCCAGCATGAATCTCCTCTAGTAGCTTGGATACTTCCTTTGCGTCGACACAACGTAATAATCCCAAATCGGGAGTCCTCCTATATAGGATTCCTCCGTTGTGAAAGAAGTTGTTGGATAGTCTTCGAAGTATGCGTTTCTGAGTGGGATTCACAAGTTCTGGGTAATATCCTTTTGCCAAATACTCCTTGATGTCATGAAACCAAGGATTTCCGTCTTCTTCCTCTTCGACATGGGCACAATAAGCTGGATGATTATGGATCTTTACGGGAATAGGATCAATGAAATTCTTGTCCGGGTGTTGGATCATTGAGGACAAAGTAGCCAATGCATCAGCAAACTCATTCTGGATTCTGAGGACATGCCAAAATTCTGTCTTCGTGAACCTCTTTCTTAATTCATGTACGTGGTGCAGATACGACAGTATCTTGGAANGCTCCTGGACGTTCATGTCAATGGCCATGTTGAGCCCTAAGATACAGGCTTCATACTCTGCCATATTGTTGGTGCAGGGGAATCTGAGTTTGGCAGATACCGGATAATGCTGACCGGTTTCTGATATTAGGACTTCTCCAATGCCAATTCCCTTGAACTTCGCTGCTCCATAGAAGAACATTCTCCAACCGTCATAGGATTCTGCAATGTCTTCTCCTATGAATGATACTTCTTCATCTGGAAAGTACATTTTCAGAGGTTCGTATTCTCCATCTACAGGGTTCTCAGCAAGATGGTCTGCCAGTGCTTGTCCCTTGACTGCTTTCTAAGTCACATAGATAATATTGAACTCACTCAGCAGGATTTGCCACTTGGCTAGTTTGTCAGTGTNAGAGAATATCTGGCCTCGTACGGAGTGAACTTCTTGCTGAGATAATAAATGGCTTGCTCCTTTCTTCCTGTTTCATCGTGCTGCCCCAGAACGCAGCCAAAAGCTCCATCTAACACTGCAAGGTAGAGTAACAGAGGTCTACCTGGCTTAAGCGGTACCAAGACTGGTGGTGTTGACAGATATGCCTTGATTTTGTCGAAAGCCTTTTGACAATCATCAGTCCACTTTGTTGTGTTGTCCTTCTTCAGCATCTTGAAGATCGGCTCACAGATAACTGTAGACTGTGCTATGAATCGGCTGATGTAATTAAGTCTCCCCAAGAAACTCATCACATCTTTCTTGTTCCTTGGCGATGGTAGTTCTTGAATGGCTTTGACCTTTGACGGATCCAATTCTATCCCTCGGCGGTGGACAATGAACCCGAGCAACTTTCCAACAGGAACCCTGAATGCACACTTCGCGGGGTTCAGCTTCAGATTATATTTCCGCAACCTTTTGAAGAACTTCCTCAAATCTTCTATGTGGTCAGTGGCTTTCCTAGACTTGATAATAACATCATCCACGTATACCTCGATCTCCTTATGAATCATGTCGTGGAAGATGGTGGTCATAGCCCTCATGTAGGTGGACCCTGCATTCCTCAAGCCGAATGGCATCATCTTGTAACAGTACACTCCCCAAGGCGTAATGAAATCTATTTTCTCAACATCTTCCTCATCCATCTCGATCTGATGATAACCAGCAAAGCAATCCAGGAATGATTGTAGTTCATGCTTGGCGCAATTGTCAATCAGGATATGTATATTTGGCAAAGGGAAGTCGTCTTTCGGACTAGCCCGTTTGAGATCCCGGTAGTCGACACAGACTCTGACCTTCCCATCCTTCTTTGGTACTGGCACAATGTTGGCCAACCATGTGGGGTACTCAACTATCCTGAGAACCTTGGCGTTGATCTTCTTGGTGACTTTTTATTTGATTTTCAAACTCATGTCGGGTTTGAACTTCCTGAGCTTTTGTTTTACCGTGGACACATTGGATTGGTTGGAAATTTGTGAGCCACAATAGACACACTTAGACCATTCATGTTGTCGTACGACCAGGCGAATATATTCTCATACTCCTTTAGAAATTCTGCGTATTCTTTCTTTTCTGACGGTGACAAATGAATGTTGATTCGTGTTTCCTTGATGTTTTCTGAATTTCCCAGGTTGATGATTTCAGTCTCGTCTAGGTTGGAGTTAGGTATGTTCTCAAAATTCTCAACTTCTTTGACAATCTCGTCAGGTATGTCATCTTCTTCTGAATCCACGTCCGTTTGCTGCGTTGTCTCATTGCATGTCACAGTCATCGGTTCATCAAGACAGGTAATAGTAATGTTGTATAGGTAAAGTAATGAGAGAAAAAATGATAGCAATAAATATTGATTCATAAGAAAATTTTAAAAATGCTTTTGATAAATTGAACGATTGTTTTGAACATTGAAGATCTTATTGCAGGAATTAAAATGCGAAAAAGGAAATCATTTTGTAAAGAAAAATAATGAATAGCGCTCGTTTTAGCCTTGCTACCCCGAGGCTCGTCGGCTTTGGTTGTCCTGACAGTCCAATTCTTGAGGTACGTCCATATGCTCACAGCCTGTATGGAAGGGCCTTCCTCCCCCTCCTCCTCGAGAATAACACATCAGTCCATATCACTGTCCTCCAGAAACAAGTTCCTCATTACTGCAATTGCTTCTTCTTCGTCTGATCCATAAATAACGCCGGCCTGTTGGAAGGTCTGTTCTAGATGCGTTATTGGTTTCTCCAAAGGGTCATAAGGACCGTTCCATGGTGGCGACCAGTTTTTAAATTCTTCCCAAGTGTATTCGTATCCCAAACCGAAAATGTTGTCGTGCTTCTTGAGTTTGATAGGTTTGGAGATCCCCTGAAGGTTCTTGCTGAGCCCTTTACCTGGATCGTATCCTCGCCAATTCATCATACTTGCGATCTTGCGATCTTGCTATCCCACCATTTGTCTTTGTCGATAGTGTTGACCCGTTCAATGTGGTGGTAAGTTTCTCCGCATGGCTTCCTTCTTCCTTCAATCACTGGGATAGTCTGGCGACTGTAAATAGGGTTGCTACCGTCACCATGAATAATCACCTCTTGGTGGTTCCACTCGAACTTCACTGCCTGATGTAGCGTTGATGCTACGGCCTCAGCAGCATGGATCCAGGGTCGCCCTAATAATAGGTTGTAGGACGCTGGCACATCTATCACTTGGAAGTGCACCTCGAACCAGGTTGGCCCCATTTGCAGGCATAGGCTGATCTCATCAATGGTGGACCTCTGAGATCCATCAAAAGGCTTTCACGTTGATCGCTTCATCCTTTATCTCGTGCATCCCTTTACCCAATTTCTTGAGCGTTATCAGCGGACAGATGTTAAGACAGGATCCTCCATCGATCAGGATTCTGGTGATGAAATAATCTTCGCGTTGCATAGTGATTTGCAGTGCTTTGTTATGGCCCAACCCTTCAGGAGGCAGTTCGTCCTCATGGAAAGTGATCTTGTAACTCTCCAACACTTGGCCCACCATATTAGCCATTTCTCCACTAGTGATGTTGTTTGGAACATAGGCTTCGTTCAACACCTTCAATAAAGCATTCCTATGCGTCTCGGAATTCTGCAGCGAAGAAAGGATGGATATTTGCGCTGGCGTTTTGTTCAGCTGGTCGATGACCAAGTACTCCTTGGCCTGTACTTTCCTCCAAAGGTCGTCCAGACCTGTCTCGATAATGGGAGGCCAATTTGAAGCCTGCCTGCTGGATTCAGCCAGATGTTCAGGGGTATAGACTCTACCAGTCTTGTCATACCCTGCGCTGCAACAGGTTCTTCAGTCTTAACTTTGCCTTTCCTTCTCGCCTCGGCTATATAGTCCCATGGTACAACATTTGTATAGAAAGGTGGCGTGGTCGATATCGCCACCGTGATTGGAGCAGCTACCCGCACTTCGAATGGAACATGTGCCTGAGGTGGCAAGATTGCAACCTCAAATGGTGCGGGTGCATTTGCTGGAGACACGAACTCAACTTTAATCGATACTGGTGTCTTTGCAGGTGATGTTGCTTCAAACTCAAGAGGCATGGACATATTTACCTCAGCATCCTTAGACGGTTGAATCTGGACTATGATCGGGTTGAGAGTGACTGTAGTCTTCTTTGGATCATCTCCTTCTGCGATCAACCCGATTGATCCCTCGGGGTGCCAATCATCTTCTATTTCGATCAAGTGGATGCCTCCACCCTTATGGTCTGGAAGAGGAATGTTGCGGACATTTGGAGAGGATTCCTTTGCCATGATGACCTTGTTGTCAATTAGGGATTGTATCTTGGCCTTCAAAGAGCGGCATTCATCGATGGTGTGCCCTTTCATGTCGGAGTGGTATGCACAGGACTTATTTGGGTTGACCCATTGAGAAGGATTCTCAGGGGTTGCAGCAGGNGGATTCCTTTGCCACGATGACCTTGTTGTCAATCAGGGATTGTATCTTGTCCTTCAAAGAGCGGCATTCATCGATGGTGTGTCCCTTCATGTCGGAGTGGTATGCACAGGACTTATTTGGGTTGACCCATTGAGAAGGATTCTCAGGGGTTGCAGCAGGGAGGGGGGTGACATAACCAGCAGCTTTGAGCTTCTCATACATATGGTCGATGGGTTCAGCGATGGTGGTATACTGTTTTGGAGGTCTGCGATCAAAATTAGGACGAGGTCTAGGGAAGTTTTGACGGGTAGGGGGTGATTGGTAATGAGATGGTTGGGAATTGTAAGTGTGGTAGACAGGAGCGGGTTGTGAGTATCTGGGTGAAGCAGGTTGATATGTCGGTGGTGGAGGTGATTGATAAGTTGGTGGTGGAGGTGATTGATAAGTGGGTGGTGGAGCTTGGTATGAGGGTGAGGGTGCTTTGTAATTTGGGGTTGGTTGATATGTGAGTGGAGGTGTTGGGTAAGTTTGGTATTTGAGTGGGGATTTGGTTCTTTGTGCAACCATCACGGCTCCCGCGTCTCTTTCCATAGACACACCACCAGACTGAAAAGCCTTGTTTGTAGCTTGCAAGGCTTCAAAATTTGTGACCATACCGCTCTTGATACCTTCTTCAATACGTTCACCTAATATAATATCGGAGAACTTGTGGTTCTCAATCATCATCAACCGTTCATATTACTGCGGGTCCTGGGCCTGGACAAAGAACTTGTTCATCTGCTCCTCTTCTAAGGTGGGTCTGACCTTGGCAGCTTCGGACCTCCAACGAGTAGCGTACTCGCAAAATGTCTCCGTGGGCTTCTTTTTCAAATTCTGAATATAGAACACGTATGGTGCGTTCTCTGTGTTACCTGAATCTGTCCATAAAGTCAGATGCCATGCTCACCCAATTTGACCATTTCTTGGGATCTTGGCTGATGTACCAAGACAACGCATCTCCTTTCAAGCTCCTTATGAACAGCTTCATGCGGATCATTTCATCCTTCCCTACTCCAACCAGCTTGTCACAATAAGTTCTCAGATGGACCCTTGGATCACCTGTACCATCAAACATTTCAAACTTAGGAGGTTTGTATCCCTCGGGCAGTTCGACATCGGGCTGTATGCAGAGGTCTTCATAGTTCAACCCTTCGACTCCCTTGATTCCCTCGACGCCTTGAACCCGGTTGGTCAGCTTCCTAAGTTCCTCGGCCAAGTTCTTGATAAGCAGGTCCTTTTCGTCAGACTCAGGTGTGTATGTGATAGGGGGAGTGGAGTGTGGCATGGTCTCCACGTAGATGGGATTGTTATGGTGGCCTGACGCATGAGTGTGGAATGGTCATTTGTGGAGTTATGAGGTTTTGGGATAAGCAGTGGAGTGTTATTTGGAGTGTGGCAGGCATTGCATTGCGCTGGAAGAGTTTGGTTCTTTGGTGGGGTGTCATGATAATGAGTTGCGGGATGATGTTGCTGCTTTGGGATGTTTTGAGGAGGTGTAGGATTCTGGATGTTGACGTCTGGGAGGTTGAGGGAGAATGACAGGTTTTCCAGATTCCGAACTTGATCAAGCTCTTCTTGAAACTTTGACAACTTCCGTTCCAGCTGCGACACAGTTTCATTCTGAATTCGAATACCCTGGCCATCAGTGACCTCTACCCGTTCAACCACATTCTCATTTCTGCTGTTGCCTGAATCTTCCATTTTCTTTTTGCCTTTGTTCTTGCCTTTGGGAGGACTAAGAGGAGGAGAGGGTGGAGGGACCCTGGATCTTGTAAGATACAATGATGACGCCAGAGTGCACGAACTAACCTTTGGGGAGGGGAATAAATAAATAAAGAAAGAGGAAAACAAAAACAAAAGGTAGCCAAGTCAGTGAGGATTATGAAAAGTATTGCGGTATTTAAACACATAGTGCGGGAATGTAAAGCGCGTCCTAATTTTGGGACCTCTTTTGTGCCCGAGGTAGGCCTAGCGACAAATTGATTTGGAGAACTTAAGATGCTAAATGCCTCATTTTATTGATAAGAAAATAGACGAATCCCAAAACGACACTAAATAAACAGGAAGTAAAGGTCACTAATGGCCATTGGCCTTATTACATTGATAAAGTAAAAGAAAGACATTCCTATCTACTTGGTCCCAGAAGGACCTTCCCCAGACTCGGCTTCTTGCTTCCCCCGTACAGTTTCCCCAACTCGTGAAGTCCCAGCAACAGGTATGCTCTGGCTAGATGTCCTCCTTCGGTCCCTTCAGCCTTTTGACAGTCTTAAATCCTTTTGAGAAATTTTTCCTCCAGCTCCACTATGCCTCGGTCCAAATACCCTTGTTGACCCAAGTCACTGCATGGTTTTGAAGATTGACAAATGCCTACCCAGTTGAACCAGGTCCATCAGGGCAAACATACTCGAATGAACCAATTGGCACAAGAACTGTACATACACATGAGATAAACATGNTTCGAGTTCAGCAAGGACAGAAACAAAGGAAGGAAGTTGAGATAAACACAAACTCTTCCACCAAGGAAGAGTTGCATTAGAACTAAACAAGAACATCTCAACTTCTGGCGCTATATAATGTTGAAGTATTCCTACTGAATAATTGATCGCACAAAGACAAAATTGAAGCAAGAACTGAAAGCAAAATTACCAGAGAAATTTTGCAAACAAAATCCTTGTGCGACACAAAGGCTACTGACCAGCTAGAAGAACCAGTTCCATCTGTTTGTCTTTCGAGTCTCGTTGGTTGTAGTAGGTGATTTAATATTTTATCTTTCAGATTTATTAGAAGCAATTGTAATAGGTACACACTGTTCAAGTTAGAGTTAACTTGAAGCTTGTCGCAATTAGCTAGAGGCTAGTTTGCTACAAAGGGACTAGAGTTAGTCCTAGGTTTACAAAAGAGTTTATTTTTTAAATGTTGTTTGGCTCAGAGTTGTAGTGAAGACTTTGGGAAAATCCTACTGAGGATTAGGTCGTGGTTTTTTAACCTTTTGAGCCAGGAGTTTTCCATGTAAAAATCTCTGTGTTTTTACTTTACTGCATTTATTATTCCGCACCAGTAGAAGTTGGAACACCAAGAAGAACCAGGTTCTTCTATTGAGACAGCACTCGAAAATTAGACACCACACAAATCACCCCCCTCTTGTGTGGTATTAAAGTATAAAACATCAACCCTAACCTTTTGTTGGTGCTGATAGCCATATATTTCCATTCCTTTATCAGTTTCTTGCTAGACTCATGTATTTCGCGATGCTCATCCTCACACTCACGGATCCTCTTGCGTAGCTGGTTGTATTTGACTTGTGCCTCCGCCTTTTCATCTATAACCCTGTCGCCCTGAACGAACCCTGGCTCGCTTAGACCACCCCAATTTTTTGCCAACCAACCAGGATAGAAAGGGGTACAACCGGCATGATATATGTCTGGCTCGATGGTGTCCTTCTCCATGATGGTGTCCTTCTCCATTACAATCTTGCAGTGCCACATGTGCTGGGCTTGACACTTGTGAGGACTATCGTCATTTTGGAAGTCAGCTCAAAGATGGCTCATCTTGTCGACCCTGGGTATGACTTGCTTCCTACCCGCTTGCCTCATAACTCGAAGAGGGACGTAAGGGTATGTTCCTCTTAGACCAATTAGTATTAGGAACGGTGCATCTCTGGAACGGGTGATGAACTCCTCTGTCGGAAACCACTCGAACATCCACTAAACCTGTTCTTCAGTCAGATTATCAAAGAGCTCGACCCATCCTTTGGCGTTCTCAGGCTGAGCAATCATGTCGGGGATGTAATTCATTCGCTTTGGATGGTGGAAAGCGATGTGGTCATCCCAAACTCTTCAATGAATTTCTTGTTGGTATTCGCTATTTTGGAGATGTTCCATGAGCCAAAGCTGAAGTAGTAGATTGCAGCCTTCGAAGTGTCTTGCCCCTCGCTGACACTTTTCCAAGGCTCGATATATGTCTGCAATGATCATGGGAACAATGCTGAAGTTTTGTCCTTCCATTAGTGTCTTGGTTACCATGGACAGGCTAGTGTGGATCTCTCCTACTTTATTGGAAACACAATCAGACCTAAGAAGCAAAACATGAAGACGAATAATCTACGATGGATGTGTCCCAAGGATGTGATGGCAAACTCGTCGTGGTAGGTACGATATGATTGATGTGACCGTACCTTTCGTACAAGTAGTCAAAAAGGGTGTATGACTTCTTTAAGCATACCAGTTCTGCATTCTTCTTCAGACCCATCATTTTGAGGAAACCTTTGCCTGTGCGGTTCTCAGGCATTAGCAACCCCGAGGTTTCCCATACTAGGCCAGCCAGTCCTCCTATTTCCTCCAGCAAAGGTGTCATTTCAATGTCCCCAAAGCGGAACACGGACCTTTCACAATCCCAGAACAGGGTAGCAGCCTCTATTATCATGTTGTTAGGCTGGATTTCCAGGAGAGATGGTAGATTGACCAAGTATTAGCTGATGAGAGTTTTGTCACTAGAATGTAAATCTTCCCACCAACTTAGCAATCTTGGATGGACATTGGAGACCATGTCAAATTTGGGGACTTCGTGCCTCATTTTTCTGCAAGGCAAACAAGGTTAGGCCCTTACCCCCACCAGACTCGACTATTTAACATCAACAATTAGCATAAAGCATTTAGTTCTCCAAATAAATGCACAGAATGTGATGATTTCCGTTTGGGTTTAGGGAAACCCAGTGGACTTTTGGATAAGGCAATCTTAAAAACTATCGTGCGGACCACACTTTAGCATGGCTAGATTTGACCATGATGCATGAAACAACATAATGGAGCAAGGTTTCTATGGGGTTTTAGACTGGTACCCTCGAGCGGACATAATATAGGAAGAGCGCAACCACTCATCAAGCGTTGCTATAGTATTTTGATTGGCACGAGTGGAGTATGAATGTTGAGCATGATTATGCAATAAGAAATAAGCATTAAAAACATGTTTTCATGTATTTGCACGTTAAGAAAACGGTAAATACAACAGTTATGATTTAAAGCGGTTACAAAGGAAAACAAAGAAACATGTCAGTTTTGCTTTTTGGAGGGAATAAATATTCGAAAAACAATTAATTTCACATAGAGGGGGAAAAAGGAAGGGTGCAAAATATCAAACAAAGCATACTCTGGCAAATTCACAAAGCGGTTTAAAATGGTAAAAGCCTATAATCCCGAGCAGAGTCACCATGCTGTCGCGCCCCTCTTTCCTCGCGGAGATCCGGTTTATGACATTCGGTTGAGATAACTCTTTCCTTTTGGGAAAGGGGTTTGTGTTTTTTGAGAGTCGCCACCTAACGATTTTAAAGGTGCGCTAACACCAAAGAGGTTCATTTACAACTACGTTGTTAACCAGAGATAGGGTAAGGGCTTGAAATTATCCTAAGGAAAAGGTGTTAGGCACCTCTTAGGATCCACAACTGTGTTTCCCGGCCAAACAGCTTTTGTGAATTTGTACGGCTTAGCAAACAAACAAATAAAGGCTCAAATAAGAGGGGATTTAAGTCTTAAGCATGCAGATGTTTGAAAATAGTAAAGAAGGTTACATTTTGAAAGGATTACGATCTAAGCATATAAAGGGTATCCTAGGTTTATAATAATATGGATCACGTCAATGCAATACCCGGCAATCACTCCTCGAAGAGGGGCTACACGTGGTATTAGCGCATCGGTCATCATATCCATATTCTACCCTTTCCCACCCCGTGAAAGTAACTAAATCGAGTGTTGGTATCGACCTCTATTACCTGTTGTTACCCTTCCCTTCCTACCAGTCCCGGAGGAAATTAGGACTCCTATCATAAAGGGAGATGCTAGGCAGACCCTCAGGTTTTAAAGGTAAAAATTCTAGGGCGAAAGATAACAAAACAGGTAGGACTGCACATAAGGGAAGAACATGGAAAGCAATTAAGGGGCTCAAGTATACCTCCACACATGGTACACATAAACAACATGACTCATACACAGTTAAGGTCCAGATTCAGGTTCAGATCCTAAGGATGGTATCTAAGTGATAACACAAAGACAGATTTATTGCACAACTCAGAGAGGAAGTCTTAATCAGGCTTGCCTACTGGTTTTAAACATGCTGACAATTGAACACTAATCACAAAGGACAGTTCTGGTTTTGTTTCTTTATGGATGATTACCTAAGACTTGCCTAGGTGTGTAGCAGTTATGATGCATATGCAGTTGCTAAAACAGGATCTCTAAATGCACATGAAATCACAGCATACAGTTTCAGGAATAACATAGGTGACAAATTTTAATCGTTGTTTACCTAGAACAGGATCTCTACGTGTATAGCATGATAAGACATGATTGCAGTTTTTGTTACCATTATTTATTCAAGGACAAGACTTCTAAATGAAGCTTCAGGACACGTTTATATGAGCAGAATCACATAATAGCAATTTACTTAATTATTTGTCATATAGGCAGGATCTCTAAGTGAAGGCAATGAATGATGACATGCTGAAAACAGTACATATAAATCCTAAATAGCATGATATCTAATGCATGACATGTTATACCTAAACATGACTGTTATTGCGCATAGAGAAAATAAACCTGGAAACATAGTCTCTACCCTTAATTATACTATAGCATGCATATCACCCACCCATTTTCACTATCCGACCCCAAAGTTGTTTATAATTAATTATTATAGACCATGGGATATGAATTACACAACTGAAATAGAAGAAAAATAAGAAGTTAACTATAGGGAGCCTACTGAATAGGCCCATATCTCCATGTCCTCAATGCCAAGTAATGTTTCACAGCCTTTTCATAATCCGGGTGTGTCAAAGTTCTCTAAGGACCTCAATGGATCCCGGGCAGTGCTCACACCCAGATTTCATAGCCAAGATAGAGTAAGTGTAGTGTGCAAGATCCAGCCTTAATGTGTCAGAGTTCAGAGGGAGCTCATAAGGGTCCCTAAGCAGTCACACATTAAGGGTGCAGAACCGAGACTTCTAAGAGTATGTGAGAGTGCTTGATATAGTTTAGAAAAGAGTTGAATTGAAAAACAGTTTGAAAATGGTTTTGGAGAGTGACATAAGAGTTTGCTTTGGTGAAAACTTGTTTGAAAGAAGGAGAGTACGACAATCTCAGCATCAGAATAACACACATAAACACAAACAGGGGAAAGGGGAATTGGGGACAAGTTGTTCACATTTGAAAGCACATTTTGCACACTGGTGGACATCAGAGAAAGTATTACAGGACTTAAACAGTCATAGCACATTCTATCACAAAATGTTCATGCCAGGAGCTTAACAACATTAGATTTAGGGATGCCAAATGGGTTCACACATTAAGTTCAGGGAAGGGGTTCAAGATTAATTAGTAGCTAGGGGGATCATGAATACATGCTGACAATGTACTAGGGTTAGGGAGTAAGGCAGAATTGTAACGAACAAATAGGAGGAGCAGTAGACATGCTGAAATAAGGGGAAGGGAAATCATATAGACAAAATAGATATGCTAGTTACAGGGTAACCAGTAGAACCACAAGTAGAAGCACAAAAGGAATAAGAGAAAGTGCAATACGACATAAACATGTTGTTTTGGATGCTGTAAATCAAATAGAAGACATACCAGTCAAGATTGAGAGAATAGAATAGTAGTGTGCAGAGAAGTAGAGTAATAGGACAATAGTGTGCAGAGCAAGAGAGCAGTAGAGCAAGTAGAGCAGTGGAGCAGTAATAAGTTACTCAGTCTTGGCTTTCAGCCGACTGAGTATCCAGTAGTCAATAAGAGAGAGTGTGTAGGAAAGTAAGAGGGAGAGCAATGAGTATGCTTGTGTCTGCATAAAAGAGAGAGTTGAACCATGTGTGTGTTCGTGTCTTGTGCTAATGAGAGAGTAGAGTATATATAGTTTGAAACTAGGTGAAAAATAAGGAAATAGTTAGACTGCCCAGTAATTGTGGAACTCAAGGAATCAATTAGTTTTAAAAATCAGTACCAGTACTCCCTTAATTAAGGGGTCAAATCTCAAACGGTCAGAATAGGTAAACACAATTAAGGAAAGTTCTTATGCACATGACATGTAAGGAAATAATTTCAAACCAAATCAAGTAGACAATTGAGACTAGGTTCAGAAGACATTAATTAAGAAAATAATATAAGAATCCGTGTGACAACATAGTTGACCAAAATAAGTCAAGGAAATAATTTAAAGGTTTTAAATCAGTAAGGAAATCATCACAAAATATCAATGAGAGGTATCAATTACAGGAAATTAGGGGTTTAAACATGAGTAGTACTGATTCCTATGGGTACACGAAATAAACACACAATAGGAAAGAAAAATCAGAGATTCAAGTAAAATCACATAGAATCAGGGATTCAATACCAGCACACAGTAAATGATTAAAGGAATTAACAAACGAACATGATATAACAAGGAGAATCAAAGAGTCAGAAACCCTAATGATTATAGTAGCAAAAAAATCACATAGGATTGGAGATTCAGCTAAAAAAAATTGTAACAACTAGAGGGATTAAACAGAACAACCATAGTATAAGCAGAAGAAGCCAAAATCAAGAACCCTAATGAGAAAAATAGGGTAAAATCATAGGAAACTTAAACCGTACATGAGAAACAAGAGTTCATACAGATTAAACGAACATATCAGTCAAAGAGAGACTCGGAATATAAGAAACCTAGGGTTTTCAACATAATAAGTCGAACGAAAGGAGAACTTTAAATAAATCGTTAAAACATAGTAAGAATCATAGAATGATACTAAAAATCAGAAGAAAAATTATTTAAAAGGGGTTATGAAACCCTAATTTTGAGATGCAGAAACGTTTGGAAACAATAAGGTTTTTTGTTGTTGAAGGAAACATATAAAAATCTCGTAATATAGACATATCTATGACAGATCTAAAAGAATCGGAGAGTTTTAAGAGTTAGGGTTTCAAAGAGAACCCAGAAGGATAAGGAAAAATCCCAAAATGCTACTGGTTTTAGCCGGAAAGTAATAGATCTTACTCGAACGACCGGAGATAGCCAGAAATGGCATGAGAACCCATGAGAGGTGAGTGAACCGCCTTCTGGTTCCTCTGAGGGCCTCAAGGTAGTGATACCCGGTGTAGAAATGAATCAAGGGCCAAGAGATGATGAGAGGCCATGGTTTCCGGCAGGGGAAGTGGCCGGAGGAGATGAACAGACTTCATCGGAGTGGGAGGTGGAAGGTTCTAGAGAGAACCAGAGAGAATGTGAGAAAATGAGAGATGGGGGAAATGAGGGGGGTAGTCGTTTAGGATTAATTTAGGTAAGTTCTAATCTGGGTCGTTGATTTGAATTAATCAACGGCTCAGATTGAACGGGGGACTGGGTCGGGTAATTTAATAAATTGGGCTTAGGTTATTCGGCTAATTTAGTTGGGCTGGGGTCTGGGCAGGTTAGGCTAAAATATAAATCAAAAGTGGCTACCTAAAAAATAGATAAATAATTAATAAAATAGCCAATAATTATATAAAATGAAATTAAGGCTAAATAGGTGAAATTAAGTTAATTAATTAATATAAAAAATATAAAATGACTAATTGTTGAATTAAAATAGCATAAAGTGTATAGTCAGGCTATAATTGCAAAGTCATTGCTATTATAGCCAAATAATGCCAATTTGGCTACTTTGTAAAATAATTAAATCCTAATAGGATTAAAAATGATATATTGAGCTAGGAAATATATTGAAATTATTTATAATATAGTTCATGAATAATTACTGAATATAAAGTACTGAGTAAATTGGAAAAGAAATTAATAAGAATATGGAAAATTATGGAAAAATACCAATCGTTATAAAAAGTGATTTTAGAAGGTATATATGCAAATTAAAGACAATTTGAGGAAAAAGGTATCAACAAATATGTGACTCAAGTATGGAGTAAAATGTGCAGCTGGATTGGCAGGCAATATCTGGGAGTTAGCAATTGGCGGCAGTTCCTACAATGGTTAATATCAGGTGCTAAAGGGAGAACTCAACATGCGCAGGTGTTTAGAGTGATATATGCAGAAATAGCTTACCACATATGGATAGAGAGAAATAGACGTATTTTTGAGAAGAAAAGCATAACATGGGAGCAAATTTCAAAAGAAATAGCCTATATAGTTAGTGTTAGAGTCACTCCTAGAAATAAATCTTTTGTGTATAGCTTATGCTTCTAGGTAGTATAGTAAGATGAGTATAGGGATGAATAGCAAGTTGTGTTAGCTATTCTATAGTTTTGTAATTGCTACTTGGTGATTAATAAAATAATTTAGTTACCAAAAAAAAAAACAAATGTATATGTGTTTCTTTCCCTGATACAACATACCCAATGAAAACCCATAAGTGGGATCTAGGGAGAGTAATGTGTACGCAGACTTTACCTCTATCTTGTGAAAATAAAAATGTTATTTTTGATAGACCTGGTCACACATCCTTTTTCCAATTTAAGTGAAATTATTGAAATGAGATTGATTTTATTTTATTTTTAGAGACGCCACTCGAAATTCTTTAACTATGGTGTTCTGAGTCACCATTTATTTTAGAATCTCAAATCAAGGAAAATTGACTATGTTTAAAGTCTGTGAAACATAGAAGACCGCGTAAGGAATTCTATTAACACGGAGAAGGTGTTAGACATTCCCGGATTCCGCGGCCTTATCGCGGTCGCTTTATAATCATAACTTGGCTTGATTATCTGGATATTTTATGTTCTAGGGAAATTTATGCATTTTTGCCCAAACTGCTTTTAATTGCTTGATTATTTGTAATTATGGAATTATCTTGAAACGAATCACGCGCACGTGTATTCATTTTGTTTGGTGTGTCAAAAACACATGTCATGCATACGTGTACACAATTAATAACACTTTATTATTTCTGTGATTGTTCTAGCCAAAGTTGCGGGAACGCATACCTTGGTTTTATTTTAGGAATCATAATTATATCATGCGAACGTATACATAATCACGATTATTTGATTAATTAAAACTTAAAAGTGAGCCTACAAGCAGATTACGATACCGTGAATTATTTCCTAACTTTGAGGTCATTGTAAGGCCATAAATTATGGAATTAAGGATATCTACTAATTTATAAGAGATGTGCTAACTCATGAATTTATTGTTATGGAGTTGATAGCCAATTTTTTTTTAAAAAGTTTGCATCTCTTAAAATCGAGCCCAAACCCACAACCCAATATCAAATGTAAAATAGTTAGCTAATGTCTATAGCTCTTTGCATTCAATTAAATCAAGTGACCTACTTATAGACTGTTTGGCAAAACTTCTCCAATCATAGAAGCACTTTTTTCAAAAAAAATCCTTTTTTTTCAAATTTGAATTGTTTAACCAAGGTTTTTGAATAAAAAAAAGTACTTTTGAGGAGAAGCAGAAGCAATTTTGGAGAAGAAGAAAAAAATATATTCTCTCCAAAAGCCTTTTTTGAAATGCGCTTGTGAGAAAAATACATTTAGAAGCAATTTTTAAAAGTTTGGTCAAATACTAATTGTTGCTCAGAAGTGCTTTTCAAATTAATTAGTCAAACACAAACTGCTTCTCATCAAAAGTTCTTTTGAAAAAATCACTTTTGAGAAAATAAGCTGATTTTTGCAGCTTGACCAAACAGGCTATTAGTCGCCAATTACAACTTTTAACAAATAAACAGAGCCATGATGTTATACTACAGAACACATTTTATTACTTTGCTAATCAAGTAACTAATCAGCAAGTAAAATTAACAACCAAATGAAACCCATCAAATAGTATAAGAAATCAATTCAATCTCAAACCCAAGTTATTAACAAAAATATAAGTAAAGTTTCAGGCATTTTCATTAAAATAACTGTATGGGCCGAAATCTAACCAAAAGAGGGTCGACGTAAAGAGGAACGACGAAGAGTCAATTGGGCCGAGGTCGTGTTCATACAACACTAGCGACAAACACCTCGGCCACGGTCGAGATCGTGTGCTCAAGATACTCGTACATCAAAGTGGATATTACTGCATTTCAGAGGGACGACCTATAGTACGGTCGAACGACTCAGGTACTCTGGTTAATGACCGGAGGGTAAATAATAATACCTAATATATATACTAGGTGAAAGAATGTAGAAGAGGGAGGGGGGGATCATACCTCTTCACTGAGAAAAAGAAGGCATCAGAGAATCTATCTTGTAAAGGGGAAAAGGTTCAAAACCATGTTACCCATCTTCATAGCCATTTTATGGAATAAACAAAGAGATCTCGTGGCCATTGATGGTGAATCTTTTTTCCTCTTCATTTTATATTATGGTTAAATGGTGTAAAGAATGTAAACCCATCTTATATAATGGACCCTCTTCATAATCTTGCTTAGTTCGTGAGCTTAGCTTTAATCAACTTTCCTCAACTAGCATTCATTGATCTAGAGTTTATTATCTTTGGCTAGGATTTATCCTATATCTTCTTATTTAATTAGTTTGGTAAAAAGTCTAATACTTTTCGGTCAAACAATTTGGCGCCGTCTATGGGAATTTTCAAGCCAAAGCCTTAGTTCCCTCTAGATCCAAACAGGGCCCCAGCTCTATCTCCCATTCGGTGAAGTTTCATCCTTTCATCACGGATGTCGACTTACAAAATCGGTCAGTAAACCCCCGAAACCACCAAACCAACCAAGGATAAATCCTTACACGAAATCGGAGTTATGCCTGGTTTATACACGAGAACTGCGTCACGCCACATCAACAGCTCTGACGCATTGCGAGCATGAGCCATCACAGTGGGACTGTGACTATTGCATATCAAGCGCGTCTCTAGTCCCACTACCAGGTTAGCATCCAACACACTCTACACCTCGCACATACCACCTTCCCCCTACTATATGAGACGATGCTTGTTGCGTAATTTACTGCTAAAATGCTCTTCGTCTATATGTTCGGGGAATGACTTACATTTCTGTTATCTCTGCGCACTCGGGACTGAGACGAACTGGGACTCGAACTCGAGATCCTAACGGGTGGAGTGGATCATCCACCTCCGAGACGCCCAAGCTCAACCAATGATGAGGCTGAGCGCGAAGCCGGTATCAGGTCTAAACTAGTACCAGAGTAAATAACAAGGCGAGCCACCCCGCGGAGCGATCCCTTGATTCATTTCCAAATGAGGGGACTTCCCAGGTCTAAAGAGTGCACCCCACGAGGGAAACGTGGCCAATCTTCATTATTCATCAGCTAACCTGCCGACCAAGGTAACGAATGGTTGCTTATACTTCTAACCCGCTATTTCTTTTAAAAAAAGAGAAAAGTGAAACAAAGAACATGGACATCCTTCCAAGTACGCGAACGAAGGATAACCGACATACCGGCTCTGAGTTCCTCCTTATAGCAATCGACAGATCGGGAAAACCTCCCATAACGTACCATACTACAGATAACAGACAAACGACTCAGAATGAGCCGACATAATTAAGAAACAATCTCCAATGAAAGCAAGGTTAGATAAACTGGGACTCACCCCAACACATCTATAAACGATGCAGAAACGAGTGATATTCTTCAATAAAAGCAAAACAGCATGCAACATTCTTACCACTCCACCGAACCCGCACATCGCCAAGAAAGCACAATTCGATCTTGTTCGAATTATCAAGTCAAAGTTCGACCTCGCTCGAACTCATTACAAGTCACAATCCAGCCTTGTTTGGATTAACGTTCGTGCATCCCCCGGTCATCGCCAAGCGAAAGTACAATTCGACCTTGTTCGAATTATCAAGTCAAATTTCAACCTCGCTCGAACTCATTACAGGTCACAATCAGACCTCGTTCGGATGAACGCCCGTGTGGCCCCCGGCCATCGCCAAGTGAAAGTACAATTCGACCTCATTCGAATTATCAAGTCAAAGTTCGACCTCGCTCGAACTCACAACGGACCACAATCCGGCCTTTATCGAATTAACACCTATGCGGCCCCCGATCATCGCCAAATGAAGGTAAAAATCGGCCTTATTCGACCTAACAAGCTAAGTAAAATTCGACCTCGCTTGAATTAGCTATGTGAAATTCGACCTCCCTCGAATCATCAAAGTGAAATTCGACCTCGCTCGAATTAGCTATGTGAAATTCGACATCGCTCGAATCACAATGTGAAGTTCGACTTCACTCAAATCATCAAAATGAAATCATCAAAGTTAAATTTGACCTCGCTCGAATTAGCTAAGTAAAGTTCAACCTCGCTCGAATTAGCCAAGTAAAATTCGACCTCGTTTGAATTAACAAGCAAAGTTCGACCTCGTTTGAACCAACAAGCAAAATTCTACCTCGTTCGAATTAACAAGCAAAGTTCGACCTTGCTCGAACCAGCAGGTAAAATTCTACCTTGTCCGAATTAACAAGCAAAATTTGACCTCGCTCGAATCAAAAAGTGAAATTCGACCTCGCTCGAATTAACATGTCACGTTCTACTTTGTTCAAACTAACAAGTTATGTTCGACTTCGTTCGAATGAACAATCCAAGTTCGGCGTCATCCGAGTCGATAAAGTAGGGTTTTAACCTTACCCGAATTCTCAAATGAAAGTCAGGGACTCATCACGAAATCCTAAGACCTTTTTCAAAAGGAAAATAAAAAGAAGAGGAGGAGAAAGTAAGGGATGTACAACCAAAGACAAATTGAATCTTATTCAAAAACTTACATCCGCACAACGTCTTACAAAAGGCCAAAACAGGCCCCAAAAAAAACAAAAACAACAAGCAACACCAAAGAAAAGAATAGAAAAAAGCCAAGTACAAAAAGACTACAAAACTTCACTCTGCCAAATCTCCGCCATCGTCCCCTCCAGGCTGTCATCGTCAGAAGAAATCCCATCTTCGATCTCAGCATCCTCACCAGCCTCCGGTGACGAAGGGTCATAACCACAAGCAAGACGAGCCTCACGTGCTTTCCCACGAGCATCTTCAAAAACGGCCTCAAGAAAACTCCCCGCCACCCACAAGTCCCTATATATATCTCGTTGGGCCTCAGCATTGTCACACCTCCTTTTTTTATACGCCCCAAAAGGGGTACGGGAGTTTTTCCACTTAAAGTG
>ML385178.1:0-34952 GCA_005239525.1 Nicotiana knightiana | reverse complement strand
CTTCCACGACCTTCCACACAAGGCAACAAGTCTGCCCATCCATAACACCGACCACGCTAAGGCTGCAAAACACATCAAGAACCCAGGACCAGGGTACAAATCCTCCTTCACCGAATACCGATCTCAGGTGATACTGAAGATAACACCAGCTTACTCTGAACTTTCAAATCACTTTGTCTTGCTCTTCTGAGCTCATGACATCCTTATAAACATCAGACCTAAATCTCGATTCTTACTTCCAGTTACATACTGCTTACCGCACCTAACATGCCAATATGAGGTAGCACAAGAATTCCAGCACAACTTCTGAACCACCAATAGGATGAACACTTCATCATATAGAAAGTCTTTACTTGACTCAATTCAAGAGTACCATCTCAACACACGAGTGAATTCCCATTATCACCCAATCATGCAAATCCTTAAGTAGTAGTCTATACTACCGTAACCCTTCTGGGGTCCGCCTACACCTGACATGCCATAACACTCAAATGCTCCTNGGAATAATAACAACTTCCTTCAACCCATAGAAAACTCAACCCTCACTCATCCCGAGTGACCTTGCTTCATGAGACTAAGCTGCCCAAATCCCGCAACCCGTCTCATACCCTTCTGATAATTCTTTTCTTCAATCCGGAGTCTATTTCTCTCACTCCTCCAATGCTATCCTGCGCGCTGAAACATATCATAGAACATTCCAACCATCCTTCTTTTTTCTCAGAGATTACTCTGCAAAAGCTCGATTCTCGATCATAATGCTGCCTGAAATCCTTAAACGCTGCAGTCTTAACTTTTGAACTCACTAGGACCGCTATTAAGAGTCACCCACTCCGACTGACCCCAAATACAATCAACTCCAGGGCTCTCCTAGCACATGAACACCCTTTTCAATGGAACAGGTGACTGAGTCACTAACCTGACAACTCACCTATGCCTTAAGCAAAATTCTGGATCTTTCAGAGCCTAACCCTGGCCCGACAAGGCCAACTTTTGCACACATTCATCAAATCCCACGCACAATCAGCATTTTACTCCTTTCCCTTAGCCGAAACTACTTGCCAACACGCCAAAAATTCTACAGCCCTACTGCAGATGGTGGGACTCCCCCACTTATCTCGAAGCCACTCCTTGCATAACTTTAGACCCTGCTGAGAGCCTTTCTCCTTTGATAACACGATCCCTACCAACCGCATTCTTCAACACTTCTTCTCGATACTCTGACCCCACGCAACCGAAGAAACCATAGCACCGCCGAACCTAACACATTCCATCCGATCAATGACGACGACTACACGTCATAGGTGCATATCCCACCTCACTTGAAGACACCCAGTCTTACTACTTTATCAACTCCAACCAGACCATTCAAAATCCAAATGCCTTTCCTCTGCCGGAACTAAAACACCGAAATCTCAAAATCAAACTCTGACAAGACCTCCCTTCAACCATTCATCACCCCCAACGTACGGGCATGCATTCTATCATCATATCAACACCACGCGACAATCAATTGCAAATATCATAACCACCCGAGCACAGCCTTAAGGCTCCCAGAAATACAGCTACAGAGCTGAAATAACACATTACCCTTTTGCAGGGCCATAACAACAACCACGACCATTTACATATGGAAGCATCTCGGATTGCATTCGTAGCACCATTCCCATTCCTCAAATTCATGATCCATAGCAAGCGCTTCGCGATACGTAAGATTGAGTAGGAATGAACATAGGCATAAGCCTCAAAGGAATCAACTCGCACGATGAAGAATCAAGAAGGGAAGTACTCCTAACAGCCCTGTAGCCTCTCGAAGATAAGTACAGATGTCTCCGTACCGATCCGCAAGACTCTACTAGACTTGATCATGACTCGTGAGACCTACGGGAACCTAGCGCTCTGATACTATGTTGTCACGACCCAAAATCCCTAAGGTCGTGATGGCGCAGGACACAAGGTCAGGCAAGCGAAAACATTAACTAATCGAAATAACTTTCCGTTTAAAAAGCTTTATGAAAGCACTTCCTTTCACTTCATTACATAATAACCAAATAAAAGTCTGTTAATTAAAAATAATGGGTTAAAAGATTACACTTAAGCAATTATATTCCAATACATATCCCAGAACCCGGTGTCACAAGTACATGAGCAACTTCTAAGAATTTATACAATTATATATCGCTTGCCCGAGGAACAAATTGGAAAAAATCTCAACATAAGGTATAAATACATAGGAGGGAAACTCTTTTAGCTGCGGAACGCCTCCGGATAAATGCAGCCCATATACGTCTCCAAGTCAATCACTATGCTATGAAGGTACCTGTGCAACAACATGCACAACAAGTGTAGCATGAGTACATAAACAGATATGTACCCAGTGAGTATCCCATCTAATCTCGAAGAAGTAGTGATGAGAGGTCGACTTGACGCTCACTAAGGTCCAATAATATAAATGGGACAGAATATGATGAAAGCGGTATGCATGTGAAGGCAGTTAAGCAACAAAATATATATATGAGGCACATAATTCCGAGTAGTTTCAAAAAAATGAGTGAATAAGTAGTTTCTCCTTCATTTTCCCCAAATATCTGTCAGGGCCTTATCCACGAAGTTATTTAACAATCTATATCCTTAAATCAATTTAACAATTTAAGTCACAAGGGGTATGTCATATGTATATATATATGTATATATGCCGAGGGTTGTTCGGCCCGAACCAACAATAAAAATAAACTGTGCACTGCCGAGGATCAAACGGCCTGTCCCATAAGTGCATTCTTACAAATTAATCATAAAGCTTCCCCGCTCGCGAATCATACCTGTGACTCGGGTGCTGACACGTTTATACATAATTAACATAAAGCTTCCCTCGATCGCGAATCATACCTGCGACTCGAGTGCTTACTCTTATATATAATTAACATAAAGCTTCCCTCGATCGCGAATCATGCCTGCGACTCGAGTGCTGACTCTTATATATAATTAAAATTTATATATCGGATTTATCAATAAGCTCAGTAGAGGCTATACTTATAACAAGGATTAATTCACTGGAAATTCAAAGGAAACTCTCTACCATTTGCATACTAGTTCAAAGATAATAAGCATACTGGTTCAAAGATAATAAGCAACTCAAAGTTTGGCTAAAGATACACATAAGGCACGTAATGGCATGCTCGTGAGTCCTAAAACTACCCGACATGATATAATAGTCGCTATGTACGGACTCTCGTCACTTTGTACGCACGTAGCCTCCAAAACAATTACACACCGCACCTAGAACACCTATGGGAACAATTTCCTCTTACAAGGTTAGAAAGGAGACTCACCTCGCTCCGAAGATTCATACTCGGCTTCCAAGCCTTTATGTCGACTTCAATGAATGCGCAACGCCCCCAAACTATCCAAATAATGATAAACCAATGAAAATATACTCAAATATTGGTTAAAAATTCAGGTTCTATAAACTCCCATCTTCGCTCAAGGAATTGACCAAAATGACCTCAGGCCCACGTGTCCGGATTTCCGAAATTTCTCGAAGATAAATTCTACCCATAACTTTACTAACTCAAATATACAATTTGTTATAATTTTCATGCTCAAATTCATGGTTAAAGTCCAAAATTCCAAGTTCTAGGTCTTCCCCAAAAATCCCAAATTTATACAAATTTTCCATGTCTAAATCCATGTAAGATCACATATTTAACTCAAAAATAGGAAGAAATCACTTACCTTGTGTTGCTTGGTGAAAATCCTTCCTTGAGCTCTCAAAAATCATCCAAGCCAAATGAAAGAAATGGGCCAAAATTCATGTTTAAAACAATATGCCCATGCTTCATCGAGTTGTACCTTGCGCTTGTGCTGTGCAGGCTATACCTCCTATTACAATTTTTCCTTGTTAAACACCTTCTGTTAAAACACTCATAACTCCTTGTAGAAATATCCAAATAACAAACAGTTTGAAGATTTAGAAACTAGACTAGAATATATTTAATTTGATAGGTTGTACACCATATAAATCTGTATATATTCCGAGATATGATCTTCTAAAGTCGGCTCCATACATCAGAAAATTCTGGCCAAACTGCTCCACTAGCCATCTTCAATCGGTCATAACGTTTTGCGAAAAACTCCAAACTCCAAATGGTTTAATATTATGAAAACTAGACTTCAAGATCTACAACTTTCATGTTTTAGAAATTTTCAGATTCCTTATATATTAGTATATATATATGCTTCCAAAGTTAGCTCTTCGATGCATAAATTACTGTCCCAAAACAGATTTGTTGCAGAATTTTCAGCAGCTATTTTGGTCCGAAATCCATTCCGTTAACCTTCCGAAATCAACCCGAGGCCCTCGGGACCTTAATCAATTATACCAACATGTCCCAAAACATGATACGAACTCGCTTGAGGCCTCAAATCACATCAAACAACGTCGAAATCATGAATCGCACTCAAATTCAAGCTTTATGAACTTTGAAATTTCAAACTTCTACATCCGATGCCGAAACCTATCAAATCACGTCCGATTGACTCCAAATTTTTCATACAAGTCATATTCGACATTACAGACCTACTCCAACTTTCAGAATTGGAATCCGACCCCGATATCAAAAAGTCAAACTCTCGGTCAAACTTCTCAAAAACTTTCAAATTTCTATCTTTAGCCAAATGACTTCAAAATGACCTCCGGACATCCGAATTCACTTCCGATCGCGCTCCCCACTCCAGAATCACCATACGGAGGTATTCCCAGACTCGGAATCCAAACGGACCTCTATAACACTGAGATGCCTTCCAACCCAAACTTATGAAATTCTTCTAAAATACTAACTTCCATAATATACGCCGAAATGCTTCCGGTTTATCCAAAACCCGATCCGGAAATATGCCCATGTTCAAAATCATCATACGAACCTGCTGGAACCTTCAGACCTGATTCCAAGGTCGTTTACTCAGAATTCTAATTTTAGTCAATTCTTCCAACTTAAGCCTTACGAAATGAGAATTTTCCTTCCAATTTGACTCCGAACTTCCCGAAGTTAACACCGACCACACCTACGAGTCATAACACCTGAAACGAAGCTGCTCATGACCTCAAATGGTGGAATGATGTGCTAGAGCTCAAAACGGACGGTCGGGTCGTTACAGTTAAGTTGACTAATCTCTATTAAGTTAATTAGACGGAGAATATACTGATAACTAACTAACTAAGAACACCTAGTAGTCTTAATTAACTAAGGGGCCTTACTAGGGTTAATTAACTAGATTTAATAATAACCCAATCAAGTTTAACCTAGGTTACCTAATGGTAATTTCAGGGTCTTCAAGGGGTATTTTAGGACTTTCAATTAAAGAAATCTTGGGTATAACAACCCAAGAACCTTCTAGAATTATCAAATCAGATTTTTAGGGGTAAAAAGGTCATTGTAGGTGCTGGGAATCTTCTAGAATAAGGGAAGATATCCCAAAAGATAAGGGTGACAGCTGCCCTAGTACTACTTTAGCTCATTTTTGGTAGGGAATATGCCAAGCATATCCCATCCCCATGTCCTTATAAATAGACCCACTCTTTACTATTAGAGGACCTTCCGAAATACCAACATACACACGAAAATACCTGCTTTTTTCTTCAGCTGCATTTACATGCTGGTTACCTTCTTTACACTCATTTAGCTACTGAAGCATCTGAAAAACACAAAATCAGAATAGTTTTTATTTCCGAAAAATGAAAATTTCCAAAAAGAAATATCAGTGAAGAGATCTGATTTCTTTCAAGAGTTCTTCAAAGTTTTCTGGTGGATTTCTCAGTTTTTTGTTTTCGTTTGATTTTGATTCTGGTTTTCTGAAAACTCCTCTGGTTTATTTATTGGGAGCTGGTGTTGGTTTTTGAGGTTGCTGTGTGTTGCTATTTGTTTCTCCCTTCTTAGTTGAATCTTATTTTGGCCTAGCCTTTATTTGGTCAGGATTTCCTTGTTCTTTTTCTCTAAAAGGTATGTAACCCTGAATTCTGTGCTATGATATGTAAGATTGTTGGTTTTACTTGAGTTTATCGTAGCTGTTTTGTATGTAGTCTTTCTCAGAAATGTGTGTGTAAGTCTGAATCTGAAACATGCGGTCTCTTTCTCATGAATCTATGGTTCCTTTATGTATAAACCTATGTGACAAAATAGGGCGCTGAAATATGGTGCATGTGTATAGAGTTTGAGTTTTATATTATGCTTGTCTAGTTTCTAACTTCTAAACTTTATCTGGATCTGTTTCACCGTAAACCATCTCTTATGTGATTGTGTTAGAAAAATAGCCCTAAGGGGTAAATGAATTTGACCTCCAATGGTCAAATTCACCCTATAAAGATGCTTAAATATTGGTCTGCTTCAGACCTTAGATATCTAGATATTCCTATGAAACAACACTAGGGTAGATGAATCTGACCCTCTATAATAGTCAAATTCCCCCCATAGTAAGTGCACAAACAGTAGCTTAATTGCTGAAAATTACCCCCTTGAGTGTATAAAATGGGTAATCGAAAAGGGCCTTAGAGTAAGGAATCTGAACCCCTTAAATGGTCAGATTCATTCTCTAAAAATACCTAGAATAGTCAAAGCCATAGTATAGATATGTGCTGAATGTCAAAAGTATAAAAAGACGGCATCTCTGGAGTTGAATCTGACCCTCTTATGGTCAGATTCATTCCAAGAAAAATGCATAGAAGATTCTGCTTTTAGGTACTGTTTAGTATAGCATTACTAAATCAAGTCTGACCTCTTTCATGGTCAAATTTTCCCTAGTAAATGCATAACACACCTAATTGTTTGGGGTGTTTACAACTTACAAAAAGGAGGTTCAAGTGTATAGCCATAAAGAAATTCAAGTCGGAACAATTAGTTAGAAGTTTCAATTTTCAGTTTACTTTCTTGTAGAGAAATGTATCTTTATAGAAGTTGTAATTCTGTAATTCATCTATACTCGTTCTTTTAGAAGCATTGTAACATAAAATTGGACTCTATATTCATTGTATCAGCAGTATCTTTTCAGTTCTGTATGTATGTACCCGTGTAAATATAAAGAAATGGGCATAATTATGCCAGATTCGTCTAAGTTCACTGGACTCGAACGAGAGCAGTTATAGTTAATTTTTAAATAGCCAAAAGCCATTGACAATGGCCTATTGGAGCTTGAAAAGGCCCAAATATTTTATTTACCTCAACGCTGTTTTATTTGCAAACTCAATTACGAGTTTCTATGTGTTTGAATATTCAGATCTGGATTAACAAAATTCAGTAGTGTTTGTTAAAATCTGTTTCTAAAGTTTTTCTTTTAAACGCCTATCGAATTTGTAACAACAACTGTTTTAGCTTAGAAAGAATTTTGAAAGTCTATACAAAAATGCAAATCTGCTATTCAAAAGTGCTCTTTAAAATTCCAGAGTTATGACAACATATAGGAATCAGTGTGTATGAATTGTGAAATAAACAACATGGATTTAGGCTATTTTGAAATTAATAAAATTTATTCAATCAAAATATTCTGTTGCAATTAAATGCGTTTATTTTACTTTTTGGAACATGTTATTTGTGAAATTTTAGATCCCTCTTCATTGATGCATGCCTTAAATTGCTGTACCTAGCTTCATTTCTTATTACGAAAGTAGCCAAAATTAGGATGGCCTAAAGTGATCAAATTTGGGATAAATTCGGCCATAGCCCAATCTCATAATTTAACTTAGGGATTACTTTAGACGTAGTGAAAGCCTTTCAGATGATGGTTACCTTAAACTTAGATAATAATTTAAGCATCAAAGTATACGTTTTACGTAACTTTGAATGAAACTAACTAAAAATACCTTTTTCTCAATTGTGTATACGTTTACGTGACACAAATAAAGACTAAAATGAACACTCGTAGAGACACTTTTAGGAACAAATTTCTTAAAATTATCGGAATTGCGTACACACCCGCGTGACGTGATTCCGGTATCTTTTGACAACAAAACAAAAATACGCGCTTGCGCAACTTTATCTCCTTGAATGAGTTCAGTATCGAGAATTATGTACACGTCCGCGTGACAGGATTTTAGATATATTTTAAACTCTACGGGTTTTACGCATACGTGACCCGTCTCAAGAAAACTCCCTGAATACAAAAGAATGATAAAAGCGGTAAAAGACAAAAATGCACATAGGTACAAAAGCAGTAATTAAATAATTTTGGCCAAGTTTAATCATTAAGCGACCGTGCTAGAACCACGAACTCGGGAGTGCCTAACACCTTCTCCCGGGTTAACAGAATTCCTTACTTGGATTTCTGATTCGCAGACAATTTAACAGAGTCAAAATTCCTCGGTTTTGGGATTTCTAATAAATTAACGGTGTCCCGGAACACCATAAAAAATTTGGGTGGCGACTCTGAATAAATAAAAATCCCAAAAATCGAATAATGTCACTTAAAGTGGAAAAACTCCCTTATTACCCTCACCAGGTGAAAAAGAAGGTGTGACAGCTCTGGCGACTCTGCTGGGGAGCGAACCCAGAATCTCTGGTTCAGGGTTCAATAATTCGAGCTGGTTAATGTGATTTTACTTGGCTTTCTTAATTTGTGATATTACTGTGTTTTGTGCGCTCAAATGTGCTAAATGTTATTTATTTACTGCTTTGATATTTATTTGAATTGTATTTAAACTGTCTTCTTACGCCTCCCTTCTGAGTCTTCTAAAATTGGTGCACACGTTCCCGTGGCCCGCTTTTCAGTTAGAGGTCATACCAAGTAAGAAATACGGGGATGGACTAGCCACTAGGTCGGATAGCCTTTCGTGCTACCGGTACGTCGCTCCCACCCTGACTCAAATTGTCCGCTCGGGTAGCCAAGGTCTAGAACAAAACCCCAGGTTCAACCCTAGAATGAAAAAACCTCATGCCGGATCCCTAGTAGGAACGATTATCTGCATCATGTGCATTTTGACTTAGGGGATTCAACACAGGGCTTGGGTTCTTCTAGGACAGGTGTACCCGAAACAAAAGACCATTCTGATACATCCTACTTGCTATATGTGCATTAGTTGTCTTGCTTTGTTGTTGACCGGCTAAAGAAAGAAAGAAAAACAATAGAAAAACCAAGAGTGAGGGAGGATAGAAATCTACCAGTTTTGAAAAACCTATATTTGAAAATACTTTGGAACTCTGTCAAAATTTCCAAAAAAAAGAAAAAGAAAGGGGATCTCAAAATAATTGAAAAATGAGGATAAAAAGAATTTCAAAATAGTTGCAAATGATCCAAAATGAGAATAAAATTTCAAAATAAGTCAAAATCACTTTTTCTTTAGTTATGTCAAAAGTGATCGAACTACGTGGGTCTGATTCTCATAGGATATGAGATACGTAGGAAAACCTCATCGGTGCCGACCCCACTTTTCAAAAACAAACAAAAAATGTCCGTCAGTCAAAATAAAACCGACCAAGCTTCGGTTAAAGTCTTGCACCGTTCTTGCCAAAATAAACCTTAGAACATTTTACATTGTCGAAGGACTATTTTTCGTTAAAGAACGAATTTGTCTATCACTTTTTTCGAAAAGTACCTTGTTTGGCCTCGAAACTTTGCTCAAAGTAAGAAGGGGCCGTTTTTGCAAAAATGACCACTTTGGTCAATATTGCCCAAATAAGCCACTTTAGAGAGTTTGTCTTTTAAAATTAAAAATGGGTCTTTTGTGTCAAAATCAGAGGTAATCCTAACCCTATTTGCTCACAGGTGCAAAATGAATACTATCCAAACTCCGCAGCTGAACACCATAGAAGAGGGTCCCTTACAACTCCAGATGTGGTGGCATGATTTAGATAAGGATGGCAAAGAATGGGTTGGCGAACAGTTGGGATCTCTCGTTGAACTTATGAAAGTCAAACCCCAAAATGACTTGATTAAAGCTTTGGTAACCTTTTGGGATCCGGTCCACAACGTGTTCCGCTTCTCAGATTTTGAGCTCACTCCAACCTGAGAAGAGGTCGCCGGATATGCGGGTTTTGGTCGAGGCTTAAGGAATCAAAAAATCATCTTTCCAAGACCTATGTCGGTGCGCCGGTTCTTTGAGGTCCTTTTCGTTAGCCGGCAACTCAGAAAAGGCCAAGTATTCAATAGGTGTTGTTCATTCTATTTCCCATATTCCAGATACAGTTTCTCAGACAAATTTGAAATACATGGAAAATGCTTGACTAACAAACAAGATAAGGATACTTGGAGAATCCATCGCCGGCTTTCCTTCATCATAGCATTTCTGGGTGTTATGGTCTTTCCTAATGCCGAAGGGACTATTGACGTTCGGATGGCCAAAATTTCCCAGATCTTGACTGAAAAGAAAGATCATATTCTGATTCCACTCATATTGTCTGACATTTTCCGGGCTTTGACTGGATGCAAGTCGGAAAAATATTTTTTGAAGGTTGCAATATCATTCTCCAGATGTGGCTGGTTGAACATCTTCGTCACCATCGAAAATTCATGAGCTATGGTACTGATAAAGCCAACTTCATCGAGGGTTATGAAGAGAGAGTGAAGGATTACCCTTTTCCAAAAGGAGTCGAGGCTTGGGCTGATCAGCTAAGGTCTTTACGAGCAAACCAAATAGAATGGACTTTGGGATGGCTCCCACTCAGAGAAGTCATACTTATGTCCGCTGCCAGGAATCATCTACTGTTGATGGGTCTTAGAAGTATCCAACCATATGCACCCCAAAGGGTTCTGAGAAAATTGGGACGTTATCAAGTGATACCCGAAGAGGAGGATTTGAGCATCCAAGTCATTGAGCTACACCCCGAGGCCCCCTTACCTGAGGCCTTAATTCAACAAAGTTAGAATGGGTGTCGATACTTGAAAGAAGATACCCAGGTGCCCGATCTTTCTAGAGGGGAAGTGGATCCGGGATATGCGACATGGTTTGAGAAAATAAGTTGCATTGTTGAAGAACCAGAACCCGAGCCGAAAATCCTTCCAAGAGGCCTCATGTGCAAGCTTTTGATGATAAAATTCAAGAAAGGCTAGCTTGGGGTGAAAAGGAAAGAGAGTATCAAGCCACTATCCATGCTTTGAAAGAGAAATTAAGAAATATGGAGTTTGTCAGTTGCAGGCACAAGTAGTCGAAGGTGAAAAATGACAAATGACCCGAGAGAATGAGGTGCTTCGTGCCCAAGTCCGGAGTCTGAAAATAGCCATCGAGATGCCTGTAAGGAGTGAAAGTGATGAAAAAATCATTAACAATCTGAGGTTGAAGGTTCATGAATATACCTTCGATTTGAAAAAAGCTGAAAAAGACCTGTTAGAGGCCCAAAGGAAGTTAGCAAAAGGAACGGAAGAACAAGCTCGTCAATTAAGGCAAAAATATGGCAAAGAAATTGCCGTCTTGAAAGAAAAACTATTTGCCATGGGGAACGAAATGGTCCAATAGACCAAAGATTTCATAACGGAAAGGGAGCATTGTTATGAAAAGATTGGCCAGTTGGAGGGAACAGTGCAAGAATTAAAAGAGCAGAACAATGCAAATGCCTAGGTGTTAGAGGCTCGAGCACATCAAATAGGGCACTTACTTCAAGAGAAGGGGATCATACGGAACATAATCCAAGAAATAGCCGACTACGTGGTGCAGAAATTCCACGAGTGCGAGAGTATGACCACTTCCATGTTCTTTGCCACCATGATGACTTTCATCCACCAAGTAATGGATGACTTGGATCGACTTCAGGGGGATATTACACACAGACCGGCACGGAGACCCGCCAATGCACCACAGACCCCGAGAAGACAACCAGAGGCTCTCTTTTATCATTGATGTTTAGTTTTTCGAGTCTGTACTTTTATTGCTTCCAAAAAAGAATGTTAAGTTGTTTTGTTTTATGTCTAGAGTCTGTACTTTTCTTTCGTGTTTATTAATGTTTCCAAAAATCACTTGTAATGAAAAGAACTATCTTTAATAGTGACATGAAAATTGCCCTTTATTTACATTTACCTGTTCCGTGAACTACGTAATGATCTGATTCATGCGGCATCATGATACGTCGGCAATCCACGTAGGATTCGATCATAGCCCTAAATTAAAGGAGTAAAAATGAAAGAAAAAAGAGAGAGAATATTAAAGCCGATATGAAACTCACAGCTGTTGCAAACATTTTAGAAAAACGTTTAGCTGCTTAGGTGCATCGCATCCCAACGTGTGATTCCCTATGTGTTAATATCTCCCACTAACCAATTTGTTGTTTACTCTCGAAAGAGGTTACTGCTTTTAAGGTGGTTGGTTTGCGGTGGTATTCTGGCGACACATCCTTATTTCACCAGATCCAAAGGAAGTATTGCAATGACATCATAAAGTCACCTATCTATTGTTGAACCAGAGGATGGCCCCACTTCGGTTATCCCTCAAGCAGAATCGACAATCGCCGAAGAAAATAGAAGACTGAAATGCCGTATGCTAGAGATGTGGGACGCTTGGTCCAACATGAGGGAGCTACCTAACTCCATCCCCGGTTTTCCTAAACTGATTCCAAGAACTGGAGGGACCACCAACGGGCCAATTTCAATGCTAAACCCATTTGTTCCATTTGGGTTCCCAGCCATGGCCTCAAATTATACCGGAATGCCTTCTGAGGTTCTCCCCCATGCACCATCTTCTAGATTACCCTCTGTGGTATTTTCTGCGCCACCAACTACCGGTGTGGCACAACCAACACTGGCGCGACAGAGTTTTGAGCCAGCAAATTTTACTTTCCAAGCTCCTCCATTCCCTCTGGATACTGCCCGGGTCACTCCGAATTCTTACCCGCAGTACCCACAATTTGAATCTCCTGTGGAGTCAGAAAAGATGTTGAAAAATATTGAACAGGATGAGATAACCTTAAAGATGAAGAGCATCGAGCAAAGTTTGATAAATATCTAGGGCCTAAGCCACCAAAAGAGCGTGTCATACGCTGATTTATACATGTTCCCTCACGTGCATCTACCTATGGGTTTCAAAACTCCAAAGTTCGAAAAATACGATGGGCATGGAGACCCGATCGCTCACTTAAAGAGATACTGGAACCAACTGAGAGGAGCAGGAGGCAAATAAGAGCTACTGATGGCATATTTTGGGGAAAACCTTACGGGTATCGCCTCAGAGTGGTACATTGATCAGGATATCTCCCATTGGCATGTATGGGATGATTTGGCTTGAGACTTTGTAAGGAAATTTCAGTACAATGTGGATATAGCCCCAGACAAAAATCCTCTGTCTAATCTCAAAAAGAAAGCTTCCGAGAGCTTCCGGGAGTATGCAATTAAATGGAGGGAACATGCATCCCGAGTAAAACCTCCCATGGAGGAAACTGAAATTATTAGTATCTTCCTGTAGGCCCAAGAGGCTGATTATTTCCAGAATATGATGCCCTCCATGAGCAAGCCATTCGCGGAGGCCATTAAAATTGGCGAGATGGTAGAAAATGGCTTGAAGACAGGCTGTATTTTAAGTCAATCTGCTTTGAGAGCCACCTCCCAAGCCATTCAAAGCGGCTCGGGAGGCCTGGCAAACAGAAAGAAGAAAGAGGAGGGAGCCATGATGGCTTCAGGCCCTAGGAATTCTCTAAGACCTCGGGAATATCCAGGCCCATTTCCTAGAGCTTCACAACACTGTTATCCTCATCAGGAAGCAGCTTATGCCATATGTCCCCTCCCTTATGCAGTGATGAACGCTCAGCCGCAGCCCCGGCGATAGCAGTACAACCAAAATAGAGCTCCACCACCTCCTAGAAATAACCATCCTCACCAAGCCCCGTATAATCCATGCCCTCCTCAGAACAACTATCCATACAATACATACCCTCGTGAACCACCAAGGAGACCTACTTTCACTCCTATCAGTGAGTAATACTCAGGCCTGTTACCAAAGCTGATTCAGATGGGACTGCTACAGCCCGTACCTCCAACTCGGTAAAATCCAAAATCGGCGTCATACAAACAAGGAACCAGCTGTGCCAGCCACTCGGGAGCGGAGGGGCACGATACTGAAGACTGCTGGACTCTCAAGAGAGCAGTAGAAAATCTGATTGAATAGAAAAAAGTGGTGTTGAGGGACGAGGAGGTTCCCCAATGTCACAAACAATCCATTGCCAGCCCACAATAACGGGCCCGTCATTGGAATGATTTGTGAAGAGAAAGAATTTGACTCGGCACTGAAAGCCATCATTGCCATTGTGGATATATAAAAGAAAGCAAAAACAACGACAAAACTGGGCAAGGAAGAAAAGAAAACAAAGTCCCCCGACGAGGATAAAGAAAAGGCCAAAGAATAAAAGAAAACAAAGCCCCCCGACCAGTATAAAGAAAAGGCCCAAGAAGAAAAGAAAGAGACGGCACCAGCTAAAGAAGCTGTCCTTTATGTCCCGAGAGCTCCGCGAAACAGACAACTCGCTTGGAGCCCTCCTAGAAGATTAGAATTGAATCAAAACCGCAAAGAATGTGTGTGCCGAAAGGGACATATGTGGTGAAAAGTCCAGCCATCCCACCAAAGCTGAATGAACCTTTGATTATCAGCCGCCGGCCACAAATTCCGATAAAAATACAACTACTGCCCCCTGGAATTATGATCAAACATTGGTAACATATAAAGGGAAAGAGGTCACAGGGGAAGTCAATGAAGCAAAACCCACTTGGAAGTATCATAACCCAGAGGAGATGAACAAAGCTGAGCATAAACGCTTTCCTCTCAAAAAACCTATCACTGCTGAAGAAGCCGAGGAGTTCTTCAAGAAAATGAGAATGCCTGAATATGCTACAATTGAAGAACTCAGGAAAACCCCTAATCAGTTCACTTTTGACTCTGTTGACTGGCTCAAACGAGCATAAAAAAAAAACTCCTGAAGACGCTGAATGAAGCGTATGTACCAGCTGAGACCTCAGTCGAGCAGTTAGAGAGAATGGCTGAGCGCTTCTTCAAAGTGAACAAAATTTCTTTCAGCTGGGACGATAGACCTCCCGAGGGAGCTGCTCACAACAAAGCCTTGCACTTGACAATTAAAAGTGAGGGATACTACGTAAAGAGAGTCATGCTCGACGGAGGATCCACGGTAGATATTTGCCCTCTGTCAACACTACAAGGGATGTGAATCGGCATTGAGAGAATCAAGCCAAATAACATTTGTGTCCGCGCCTTTGACGGTATTAAAAGGGACACCATTGGGGAAATTGACATAGTCATGACGATTGGTCCTGTGGATTTCACGGTATCCTTCCAAATCTTGGATATGGACACTTCTTATAACTTCCTGCTAGAGAGACCTTGGATTCACGCTGCTCGGGCAGTGCCATCTACTCTCCACCAAAAGGTCAAATTTAAACATGAGAATCAGGAGATAGTAGTCCATGGAGAGGACGAACAATCAATATACAGGGACCCCTCCATCCCCTGCCTTGAGGCCATAGAGGGAAGCAAACATATTGTGTACCAAGCCTTTGAGATTGTGCCTTCTGATCAACACGAGGAAGGTGATCCGTGCCCACAACCTTATTTATCTAATGCATCAATCATGGTCGCTACCGACATGATCAGACACGGGTTCAAACTCGGGAAGGGGCTTGGGGTATCCCTACAAGGCATTACTGAACCCATTTCTCTGCCTACCAACAAAAAATTCTTCGGCATAGGTTTCTAGGCTACAGAAGTTGATGTGAAATGGGCCAACGCATGAAAGAACGATGGATGGGACCTGCCTCAGCCAGTCCCACACATCACTAAGTCCTTCATCAAACCACAGTACATTAAATAAGAAGAGGAGGCCTTTACGGCCGAAGAAATTGAAGAGATTTGCGAGGCCATGAGACAAATGTTATATGAGACTCACATGGTTCAGCCGGGAGAAGGCTCAAGCACCACTGAGGTGCAATGCATGGATCCGAATGCCAAACTGCAGAACTGGAAAGCTACTCCCTTCTCAATCAGACGGGAATCTTGGTAGTTCATGTTTTGCTGTCCTTTCTGCACTTCGAGTTATTTCAGGGAGTAACTCGAATGTTTTTAATTTTATTATCTTTAAATTCCGATGTTAAAACCCCTGTTATCTTCCAATCCAATGAAATGAAATTAAAATTTTATTGTCTACTTTCTGATTTTGTTATTTTTCTTATTTTTCAGTCCTAATAATGCGACCTTAAATAACATGACATGCTTGCGAACTTCATGCCCTGATCTTAACACGCTGTCTAATCTCGAAATAATGAATTTAGAACCAGAATATGATGAAGAAGAGGCTTTTAGGGAAATAAACAGAGAATTGGAACAATTTGAGAATAAGCCTAAGTCAAACCTAAACGAAACTGAGCCACTTAATTTGGGTAATCCAGAAGAGGTTCGAGAAACCATGATAAGTATTCACACGGATGAGAAAGCTAGGACACATTGATTCAACTTCTGTTCGAATTCAAAGATGTGTTCGCTTGGTCCTATGATGATATGCCCGGACTAAGTATTGATTTAGTGGTACACAAGTTGCCAACTCATCCTGATTGCCCACCCGTCCAACAAAAGCAAGGAAAATTCAAAACAAATATCAGTGACAAAATTTAAGAAGAAGTCACCAAACAATTAAATGCCGGTGTAATCCGAGTAGTCAGATACAACCAATGTAGTCCCAATACCAAAAAATCACGGGAAGCTCCGAGTATGTGTTGATTACAGGGATTTGAACAAAGCAAGTCACAAACAAAATTTAACACTACCAAACATCCATATCATTGTCGACAATTGTGCCAAACATGAGGTACAGTCGTTTGTGGATTGTTATGCCGGTTATCACCAAGTCCTAATGGATGAGGAAGATGCAGAAATGATAGCTTTCACTATACCATGGGGAACTTATTGTTACAGGGTTATGCCGTTCGGTTTGAAAAACGCCGGGGCAACCTATATGAGAGCCATGACTGCCATTTCCCATGACATGATGCACCAAGAATTTGAGGTGTACGTTGATGGTGTCATTATTAAATCCAGAACACAGGAGGACCATGTCCGAGACTTGAGAAAGTTTTTTGAGCGGCTACGCAAATATGACTTGAAATTGAACCCTGCTAAATGTGCATTTGGTGTTCCTTCCGGGAAACTCTTGGGGTTTATAGTTAGCCGCAGAGGCATTGAGTTAGGTCCAACAAAGATAAAATCCATCCGAGATCTGCCACCTCCAAAGACTAAAAAAGAGGCCATGAGCTTGTTAGGAAGGTTGAACTACATCAACCGGTTTATTTCACAACTTACAACCACCTGTGAGCCGATATTCAAGCTCTTAAAGAAAGATGCGGCAGTCAAATGGACAGATGAATGTCAGGAACCCTTTGATAAAATCAAGGAATATTTTTCGAATCCGCCAGTGTTGGTCCCGCATGAACCAGGAAGACCTTTGTTCCTGTATCTAACAGTCTTGGAAAATTCTTTTGGCTGTGTCCTCGGGCAACATGATGTTATCGGGAAAAAAGAGCAAGCCATCTACTATTTGAGCAAGAAATTCACTGGTTATGAAGCCAAATACACTCTGCTGGAGAGAACTTGTTGTGCCCTAAGTTGGGTTGCTCAAAAGCTCCGACATTATTTGCTGGCTTATACCACATATCTCATAACCAAGTTGGACCATCTAAAATATATATTCCAAAAACCAATGCCCACAGGAAGGCTAGCAAAATGGCAAATCCCGCTCACAGAGTTCGACATTGTCCATGTCACCCGCACAACCATGAAAGCTCAAGCCTTGGCCGATCATTTGGCTGAGAACCCGGTTGATGATGAATACCAACCTTTAAGTACTTATTTCCCGGATGAGGAAGTCAATTCAGTCGAATTAATCTCAGAAGACACTAATACCTGGAAAATGTTCTTCTACAGAGCAGTCAATACAAAGTGTTGGGATTGAAGCAATCTTGATTTCGCCCACGGGACAACACTATCCAGCCACGGCCCATCTCCGGTTCTTCTATACAAACAATACTGCCGAATATGAAGCTTGTATAATGGGCATGAACATGGCCATTGATGTGGAAGAGTTATTGATCATTGGAGATTCTGATCATCAAGCAAGCTCAGCGAGAGTGGGAAACTCGAGATGTTAAGCTCCTTCCATACATACAACATGTGGAAGATCTTAGTGAACGATGCAAAGCCGTCGAGTTCAGATATATTCCTCGATGCCACAACGAGTTAGCCGATGCACTGGCCACCCTAGCTGCAATGCTGCCATATCCGGGCAATGTCCACATTGACCCGTTAGAAATTCAAATCAAAGAAAGACATGGTTATTGTAACATGGTCGAAATAGAACCCGATGTCCGACCATGGTATCATGATATCAAAAGATTCTTGAAAACAAAAGAATACCTGGAACAGGCCAATGGGGATCAAAAGAGAACCATCAGAAGACTCGCCAGCAGTTTCTTCTTAAGCGGAGAAGTGTTGATTAAAAGGACTCCAGATCTGAATTTTTAAGGTGCGTGGATGCAAAAGAAGCTGAAAAGATTATGAACGAAGTACATTCAGGAGTATGCAGCCCTCACATGAACGTGTACCTCCTCGCAAAGAAAATTCTGCGAGTAGTATATTACTGGATGACCATGGAAAAGGATTGTTTCGGTTTTGTCTGAAAATGCCATCAGTGTCAAATACATGGTGACCTGATTCATGCACCACCCTCAGAATTGCATCCCATGTCGGCACCTTGGCCCTTCGAGGATGGATGTCATTGGGCCAATCAAGCCAAAAGCTTCAAATGGCCACAAATTTATTTTGGTTGCCATCGATTATTTCAAAAAGTGGGTCGAAGCAGTCACTTTCAAAGCCGTCACTAAGAAAGCAGTGGTGGACTTCGTGTATTCAAACATTATCTGTCGTTTCGGTTTTCCAAAAACTATCATTACCGATAACGCTGCAAATCTGAACAGCCACTTGATGAGGAAGGTATGTGAACAGTTTCAAATCACACTCCATAATTCCACCCTTTATCGGCCCAAAGCCAATGATGCCGTTGAAGCAGCCAATAAGAATATCAAGAAAATCCTCAGAAAAATGATCCAAAGTTCTAGACAGTGGCATGAGAAGTTGCCTTTTTCATTATTGGGATATCGCACGACTGTGCGCACGTCAGTTGGGGATACGCCTTATCTATTGGTTTATGGAACTGAAGCCGTGATCCCTGCGGAAGTTGAAAGTCCCTGTCTTCAGATCATTGTCGAAGCTGAAATTGAGGATGACGAATGGGTTAAAACCAGATTAGAACAGTTAACTCTGATTGATGAGAATAGAATGGCTGCAATTTGCCATGGGCAGTTGTACCAACAAAGAATGGCCCGCGCCTATAACAAGAAGGTACAACCTAGGAACTTTGAAGTGGGGCAACTTGTCCTAAGACGTATCCTCCCGCACCATGAAGAAGCGAAAGGAAAATTCGCCCTGAATTGGAAAGGTCCATACAATTCGCCCTGAATTGGAAAATTGATACTCATGATCGAAATGATGAAGGCTTTCATTCACGCTATCCCAAACACTACCACTTTTGTAAACTCTTTGAGCCGGTTACTCTTCTTTGATTACCCTCTTTGGAACTTGAAGTGTTGATAAAAAAAAAGAAAAAAAAGAAAAAAAAGAAAAAATGATGATGAAAAACAAAAGAAAAATCAAAACAAAAATAAAAAACAAAAACAAAAGTTCCCTGAACTACGTTTGACTTGATTCTGAAAAGATACGTAGGTAGCCTCTCCCTGGGGTTCAGTCACACCAAAATAACAATCCACATTCCCCCAAGCGTTTAAGCTGGGGAAAGTGTTGAAATTCGGGAATGATTCACCTGAAAAGTTCCAAAGTTGTAACTCAATACAAATTTTTTTCACCCAAATCCTATTCAAGTCTTTCCGATCAATCGGCAAAGATGTCTAAAATTGGAGGATACAGTTGTTTGGAGCTGATACAAGCAATGAGAGAAATTAAAATGAGAGAGTCTTATCGATGAAAACCCACACGGGCACCATAAGGCGATGGTAGAAAAAGAAATTAAAATGAGAGAGTCTTATCGGTGAAAACCTACACGGGCACCATAAGGCGACGGTGAGTAGAGAAACTAAAAATGAGAGAGTCTTGTTAGTGAAAACTCGCAAAGAGAACTACAGGGTGATGGTGAGAAGAGAAATGAGAGAGGTTAGTCGGTGAAAACCCGAAAAGGGCACTACTAATCTAAAAGAGGATGATTGGTCACTGATATCGACATGGTATGGGGCAGGGCTTCTCAACCGCGAGTTAAAAGTCGTGACAAATTTCTAAGAGTCAGATGGTTTATATAGATCAGGCATCCAGTCCAAGACGCATGTCATGTTCGTTGAAGGCCGCGTACACTCTAGATAAGTCCTTCTTCTCTTTTCCCGAAAGGGATATTTCTTGTCAAAACTCATTGTCTCCATTTCTTTGTTATTCTCTTTCAATCCCTTTCAGCCTTGACTCTGTTTCTAAGATAGAGCAAAGAAAGGATGGAAAAGCTGATTTACATGGTTCTCATTTGACGCGATCCATCATGCAAAGGGCACCGAGCCTCATCAGAGGCATCGAGTCGATCCCGACTGGCCGCAACGATCGATGCTTTAAATGCAAAACTCTTGAAAGAAGAAAATCAAATGGAAATACCTATAAAGGAAATTTAAGTGAAAGGTTGAGTCCCACGTGGCTAACCCTCTCAGCAAAGTTTGAAAATCTGAAGTGCTCCAAATTCTTTAAAGTTAAAATTGGGGAAAAATCAGAAGTGAAAGGCCGATGAAGGCAAAGTAAATTTGGAAAAGTTTAAGTCCCACGCGACTAACCATTGCAGCAGAATTTGAGGGGCCAAAAGCTTTCCCGATACGCTGGAAATGCAAAAGAAAAAGCAAGTGGAAGGCCTACAAAGGAAAAATAAACTAAAATGTTGGGTCCCACGTGACCGATCGCCATGGTAAAATCTGGAAAGTTAGGGCCCCCCCGGGATTAGAGATGAAACCCAATCCCCAACAAGCAAGCAAGTGGTCTAGATCTTCGTCACAAGAACTAAGATCAAGCAAGTTGAAATAATCAAGGCCGCAAAACCAACCACCGTTTCAAACTAACAAATTGTTCTTGTTTTGAAGGAAACAGGTGTAATTCAAAAGCAACCTTGCAAAATGCAAGTGTAACCAAACAAAAAGGCACAAGATCTAGAAGCATCTCTGCAGCAACAACTCCAAAAAGGGAAGTTTTCTCCAAAATTCTTTCCCGCATTCCCTCAAAATAAAAAGTAAAGAAAAGAAAAGAAGAAACAATGTTGAAAACAACCCAAACCTGAAGTGGAATAGGGTTTCCAAACCCTAGCTGCACCTTTTCCGACATAGGATATACAATCCCTAGTTGATGATTTCTTTTCCAACATAGGGTATACAATCCCTAGTTGATGATATTTTCCAACATATGATTTCTTTTCCAACATAGGGTATACAATCCCTAGTTGATGACTTTTTCCAACTTAGGGTATACACTCCCTCGTTGATGCCGACATAGGGCATACAATCCCTAGTTGATGATTTGTTTTCCCAACATAGGGTATACAATCCCTAGTTGATAATTTTTTCCAACGTAGGGTATACACTCCCTCGTTGATGCCTACATAGGGTATACAATCCCTAGTTGATGATTTCTTTTCCCAACATAGGGTATACAATCCCTAGTTGATGATTTTTTCCAACGTAGGGTATACACTCCCTTGTTGATGCCGACATAGGGTATACAATCCCTTGTTGATGATTTCTTTTCCAACATAGGGTATACAATCCCTAGTTGATGATCTTCTCCAATGTAGGATATACACTCCCTCGTGATGCCAACATAGGGTATACAATCCCTAGTTGATGAGTTTTTCCATGTAGGGTATACACTCCCTCGTTGATGCCAACATAGGGTATACAATCCCTAGTTGATGATTTTTTCCAATGTAGGGTATACATTCCCTCGTTGATGCCAGCATAGGGTATACAATCCCTAGTTGATGATCTTTTCCAATGTAGGGTATACACTCACTCATTGATGCCATCATAGGGTATACAATACCTAATTGATGATTTTTTCCAATGTAGGGTATACATTCCCTCGTTGATTCCAACATAGGGTATACAATCCCTAGTTGACAATTTCTTTCCCAACACAATCCCTAGTTGATGATTTCTTTTTCGACATAGGGTATGCAATCCCTAGTTGGTTATTTCTTTTCCAACATAGGGTATACAATCCCTAGTTGATGATTTGTCTTCCGACATAGGGTATACACTCCCTAGTTGATGACAACATATGGTATACACTCCTTAGTTGATGATTTTTACGACATAGGGTATACAATCCCTAGTTGATTTTATTTTGTAACATAGGGCCTCCAACCCCTAGTTGATCTTACTTTTAGACAAAGGGTATCCACTCCCTAGTCTACAATAACTCCGGGTGCACTATTCCTGGCTTTTCATCGCTTTCAATAATAAAGTAGTGTAGATTTCCTTACAATAACTCATGAAATTTTCCTAGTGAAAACTGGGGCAGAAACGTTTGTTTTTGATTTTTGTGCAGATTACATATTTAGGACATTGGACTCGAGACGATCAAAATGAGAGTTTCGATCCGGAATAATAAAAACAAAAAGAGAAAAAGAAGGTTGAATCCAAAGTGCAGAAACGAGGAAGACATGGACTACTCAGGACGAGATTGAAGTCATCCTTTCGGTGTATCCTGCCTTGATTCGAGGAATGATAAGACGAAACCAGCACCTACGGCTAACAAGCATCAAGATCCAGGTCAGAATCAGCAAAAGATCAAGACTCAAGACCAAGTCTTAGATAGGAATCTTGTAACTAGCAGCTGATAGGTTTATATAGTCTTTCGTTTTGTTACTTTAATGTATAAGGAGATCAGCAACAATAACATCATCAACCGTAGTGAAACCACAATTACCCGGTAGTCTCAACTACCAAAAGTTCCAGAACTACACTGACCTGATTCCTTTATAGCCAAGGATATGTAGGCAACTTTTGAAGCAGGGTTCGGTCAAACTTTTCAAAAACGCTTCACAATGGGGTATGCGAATGGGTAAAGTCGTTCGTAACTTCTCACTTTGTCTTTGCCCGAAAACTCTTCATGTTTTCGAGCAAAGAGGGGCAGTTGTGAGCACGTGATTTTTCACCTACCATATACTCCTACAAAACTCAATAAAATAAATTAATTTTACAAATTTTGTTGAATTTTAGTGTTAATTGTGAATTGTTTTGCATTTGCATATTTATGATTCATCTTTTAAAATTATTAAAATTGCATAATTAGGCGCATTACTATTATCGAGGAATTATATTTTTTTTATTTATAATTAATTAAATTAAATAACAAACGGATAATGATTATTTGATGAAATGTAATTTTAATAACTAGTTGCTAAAATTAGTCATTTTTCCGAACAAATTGTGAAAAATTGATTTCTTTAATATATATGAATGTCAAATTAATTTTTTTGACCTTAATTAATTTACCAATTAATCTGTAATTAGACTAAGTTAGAATTAATTAATACAAATTTGTGGGGCTTGGGTTAATTTAAATTAATTAAGTGGTCTAGACTAGCTTAAGGAAATTAATTTGGACATGGGCTAAAAAAACACCTAGGCCCAAACTTGTCTCTACCATACCCTATCCACCCAGGCCCAAAATTACCCGGTCCAGACCCCCGTCCCCTAAGAGACCCCGTTTCATCCTATCAAGCCCCAGCCTTTGGATCATCTTGATCCAACGGTCCTAAACTAATGACCCCTTAAGTACAAAACTGTCCAAATGTTACCCCCTACCCTAATTGACTCAAAGCCTAACACTCCCCTTAGAAACGACCCCCTCTGTCTCTCTCTTATCTCTCTGGCCTCCGCCCGGAACCACCGTTTGCCGCCTTAGCTCCGCCGGCCGAAAATCGCCTCCGGCGGCGAAGCACCACCAATCAATCCCAAATTTCTACCCTACAACCTCCTTCACCTCCTAAACCCCCTCCTAGCATTAGTTTCCTCAGAAAACCACCCCAAAATCCCCAATTTCAGATCTAAAATTCCAAAACCCTAGTTTTCTTATGAACGCTGTTTCAAGGATTTCTAATGGCTCATACCTGCATGAGTCGATAACTCTTGATGAGAGCTATCGATTCATGTGGGTTTGGACTATTTCCAGCCGCCGGAATTCGTTCAAGTTGTTCCCACTTAACTAGGTGCTTCCCCTCTCCCTGTTATTTGTTAAAATTGATCACTTAGGTTAGAGTTTGGCCCAGTTGTTTGAATCTGAAAACTGTTGGTTAAAACCTTTTTTTCTTGCTTCTCTGTAGATTTCCTGAATTATGACAACATGTTCATTGTGATTAACATGTTCGTTAATTTGATTTCTCTTGTGATCTTGTTTGAATTCTCTGCCACTATTTAACTCGGCCTACTCTCGTTTCTTCTGCTTAATTAAGTTCAAACTCAAAACTTACTTCATGATAATCATGTTGTAATTCCCTTTAATTAGTAATAAGGGGAATAATTCGATTTATCACTGTATGCATTGTTCCTTGCCTTGTTTGATTAGGTTATTTGTCAATATTACGATTGTTCTTGTTCATGTTAGTGAGTATGTAGTTGTTAGGATTTACTGTTTTTCTTTAAACATGATCATCTTTGTTGATTAATTGCTTCATAGTTTATTTGATCATGTTATAATTAGGTTAGTTAATTAATTGACCAATTAATTAGGAAACTGGTTAATTCCGAACCAGTGTATGGTCGTGAATTAACTTAGTCTAATCCTAAACTCAAAATTAATCCATATAATGACAACCTTCTAAAAGGACACTTGTTTAATAGGTTAACCTAGGTTACTAACCTCTTAAATAATTAACTAAGTCCTAAATTCTAATTAAGATAATTAACTAAGTTTACTTAATTGAAGCAAATCAACTAACCTGAGTTTAAGGGGGTTAAGTTGACTAATCTCTATTAAGTTAATTAGATGGATAATAAATTGATAACTAACTAACTAAGAACACCTATTAGTCTTAATTAACTAAGGAGCCTAACCAGGGTTAATTAACTAGATTTAATAATAACCCAAGCAAGTTTAACCTTAGTTACCTAATGGTAATTTCAGGGACTTCAAGGGGTAGTTTAGGACTTTCAATTAAGGGAATCTTGGGTGTAACAATCCAAGAACCTTCTAGAATTAGCAAATCAGATTTTCAGGGGGTAAAAAGGTCATTTTAGGGGTTGGGAATGTTCTAGAATAAGGGCAGCTGTCCCAAAAGATAAGGGTGACAGCTGCCCCAGTACTATTTCAGCTCATTTTGGGTAGGGAATATGCCAAGCATATCCCATCCCCAAGTCCTTATAAATAGACCCACTATTTACTATTAGAGGACCTTCCTTTTGGACAGAAATACCAACATACACACGAAAATACCTGCTTTTTTTTCCAGCTGCATTTACATGCTGGTTACCTTATTTACACTCATTTAGCTACTGAAGCATCTGAAAAACACAAAATCAGAATAGTTTTTATTTCAAAAAAAAAATGAAAATTTCCAAAAAAAAACATCAGTGAAGAGATCTGATTTCTTTCAAGAGTTCTTCAAAGTTTTCTGGTGGATTTCTCAGTTTTTGGTTTTCGTTTGATTCTGATTCTGGTTTTCTGAAAACTCTTCTGGTTTATTTATTGGGAGCTGATGTTGATTTTTGAGGTTGCTGTGTGTTGTTGTTATTTTCTCCCTTCTTAGCTGAATCGTATTTTGGCCTGACCTTTATTTGGTCAGGATTTCCTTGTTCTTTTTCTCTAAAAGGTATGTAACCCTGAATTCTGTGCTATGATATGTAAGATTGTTGGTCTTACTTGAGTTTATATTAGCTTTTTTGTATGTAGTCTTTCTCTAAAATGTCTGTGTAAGTCTGAATCTGAAACATGCTGTCTCTTCCTCATGAATCTATGGTTCCTTTATGTATAAACCTATGTGACAAAATAGGGTGCTGAAATATGGTGCATATGTATAGAGTTTGAGTGTTATATTATTCTTGTCTAGTTTCTGACTTCTAAACTTTATCTGGATATGTTTCACCTTAAACAATCTCTTATGTGATTGTGTTTGAAAAATAACACTAAGGGGTAAATGAATTTGACCTCCAATGGTCAAATTCACCCTATAAAGATGCTTAAATATTGGTTTGGTTCAGACCTTAGATATCTAGATGTCCCTATGAAACAACACTTGGGTAGATGAATCTGACCCTCTATAATGGTCAAATTCACCCCATAGTAAGTGCACAAACAGTAGCTTAATTGCTGAAAATTACCCCCTTGAGAGTATAAAATGGGTAATCGAAAAGGGCGAAAAGGGCCTTAGAGTAAGGAATCTGAACCCCTTAAATGGTCAGATTCACTAGAATAGTCAAAGCCATAACACAGATATGTGCTGAATGTCAAAAGTATAAAAAGATGGCATCTCTGGAGTTGAATCTGACCCCTCTTATGGTCAGATTCATTCCAAGAAAAATGCATAGAAGATTATGCTTTTAGGTACTGTTTAGTATAGCATTACTAAAGTCAAGTCTGACCCCTTTCATGGTCAAATTTGCCCTAGTAAATGCATAACACACCTAATTATTTGGGGTGTTTACAACTTGCAAAAAGGAGGCTCAAATGTATAGCCATAAAGAAATTCAAGTCGGAACAATTAGTTAGAAGTTGTAATTTTCAGTTTACTTTCTTGTAGAGAAATGTATCTTTATAGAAGTTGTAATTCTGTAATTCATCTATACTTGTTCTTTTAGAAGCATTGTAACATAAAACTGGACTTTATATTCATTGTATCAGCAATATCTTTTCATTTCTGTATGTATGTACCCGTGTAAGTCTAAAGAAATGGGCATAATTATGCCAAATTCGTCTGAGTTCACTGGACTCGAACGAGAGCAGTTATGGTTAATTTTTAAATAGCCAAAAGCCATTGACAATGGCCTATTGGAGCTTGAAAAGGCCCAAATATTTCATTTACCTCAACGCTGTTTTATTTGCAAACTCAATTACGAGGTTCTATGTGTTGGAATATTCAGATCCGGATTAACAAAATTCAGTAGTGTTTGTTAAAATCTGTTTCTAAAGTTTTCTTTTTAAATGCCTACCGAATTTGTAACAACAGCTGTTTTAGCTCAGAAAGAATTTTGAAAGTCTATACAAAAATGCAAATATGCTATTCAAAAGTGCTCTTAAAAATTCCAGAGTTATGACAACATATAGGAATCAGTGTGTATGAATTGTGAAATAAACAACATGGATTTAGGCTATTTTGAAATTAATAAAATTAGTCAATCAAAATATTCTGTTGCAATTAAATGCGTTTATTTGACTTTTTGGAACATGTTATTTGTGAATTTTAGATCCCTCTCATTGATGCATGCCTCAAATTGCTGTACCTAGCTTCATTTCTTATTAAGAAAGTAGCCAAAATTAGGATGGCCTATAGTGATCAAATTTGGGCTAAATTCGGCCATAGGCCAATCTCATAATTTAACGTAGGGATTACTTTAGACGTAGTGAAAGCCTTTCAGATGATGGTTACCTTAAACTTAGATAATAATTTAAGCATCAAAGTATACGTTTTACGTAACTTTGAAAGAAACTAACTAAAAATACCTTTTTCTCAATTGTGTATATGTTTACGTAACACAAATAAAGACTAAAAAGAACACTCGTAGAGATACTTTTAGGGACGAATTTCTTAAAATTATCGGAATTGCGTACACGCCCGCGTGACGTGATTCCGGTATCTTTTGACAACAAAATAAAAATACGCGCTTGCGCAACTTTATCTCCTTGAATGAGTTCAGTATTGAGAATTATGTACACGTCCGCGTGACAGGATTTTAGATACATTTTAAACTCTACGAGTTTTACGCATACGTGACCCGTCTCAAAAGGACTCCTTGAATACAAAAGAATGATAAAAGCAGTTAAAGACAAAAATGCACATAGGTACAGAAGCAATAATTAACCAATTTAGGCCAAGTTTAATCATTAAGCGACCGTGCTAGAACCACTGAACTCGGGAGTTCCTAACACCTTCTCCCGGATAAACATAATTTCTTACCCGAATTTCTGATTTGCAGACAATTTAACAGAGTCAAAATTTCTCGGTTTTGGGATTTCTAATAAATAATTGGTGTCCCGAAACACCGTAAAAAATCCGGGTGGAGACTCTGAATAAAAATAAATCCCAAAAATCGAATAATGTCACTTAAAGTGGAAAAACTCTCTTATTACCCTCACCGAGTAAAAAAGGAGGTGTGACAACTGCTAATGGTCGAATTCCAATGATTTTTGGTGACAATTATGCTGAATGGAAGGAGAAAGTCCTTCTCACTTTAGGATGCCCGGATCTGGACCTGGCACTCCGTGTGGAAGAACCACCTATTCCCACTTAATCAAGTACGCCAGTGGCGAAGGCTAATTATGAGTGATGGGAGCGATCTTATCGCTTAAGTTTAATGCTCATAAAATCCCACATAAGCCAAAGTATTAGGGGGTCTATCCCTAATAGCGATCAGATCAAAGCTTACATGAAGGAAATTGATGAACAATTCGTAAACCCCAACAAGGCATTGGCAAGCACCCTTATGAAGAGGCTCTCAAGTATGACTTCCGACAGAAGTCATACAGTGCGTGAGCACTTTATGGAGATGAGATACATTTCTGCTAAACTCAAGTCCCTTGAGGTTGATATGTTTGAACCATTTCTTGTGCATTTCATTCTCAACTCACTTCTTGCAGAATATGGTCCGTTTAAGATTTCTGACAACACACATAAGGATAAATGGTCAATCAACGAACTTTTGACCATGTGTGTTCAAGAAGAAGAAATCTTGAAGCATGAGACATCTGAAAGGGTGTTAATATGGTGACTCATGGTAAGAGAAATACAAATAAGGGCAAAAGTGTTCCCATGAAGAAGAAAAACACCTTTGACAAAGATGCTTGCCGTTTCTGTAAAAAGAAGGGACACTCGAAGAAGGATTGCCTAAAATACAAGAAATGACTTGAGAAAAAGGTAATTTTCCCTTTGTATGTTACGAATCTATTTTACCGAAGTTTTTGATAATGCATGGTGGATTGATTCCGGTGTTACAATTCACATTGCCAAAATCATGCGGGGCTTTCTAACTCAGAGGAAGCTGATAGGAAGTGAACATTATGTCTATTCTGGTAATAAGACACGTTCACGTGTGGAAGGCGTGGGGACTTATAGGCTCATTTTGAAGGATGTTTTTCACTTAGATTCAGAAAATACCTTTTATATTCCAGAATATTCTAGAAATTTAATTTCTCTTCCAAGACTATCTATTAGCGGATATGATTTGGATTTTCATTATCCTTCTGTGAAACTTTTGAAAGATAATCAAGTTATTGGTTTTGAAAATTTGAATGGAAATTTATATAAACTTGAGCTAGATCCCACATTTGAATGCAGTGTTTTAACTTTACCTGAATAAGAAATTGACACTTAGCGATGTATTATCAATGGGAACTCATCAAGTCTTTGGCACAAGAGATTGGGAAATATCTCTACTGAAAGAGTCAAAAGTTTGGTTAGTGATGGAGTTTTAAAAGCTCTTGATTTTTTTGATTTTGCGACTTGTGTGAATTGCATAAAGGATAAGTAGACCAACAAATCAACTAAAGCTGCCAAAATGAATTCTCAATCGCTTGAGATCATACATACAGACATATGTGGGCCTTTTCCTACCCCTTGCTTGAATGGTGAGAGATATTTTATGTCATTTATTGATGACTATTCAAGATATATGTATCTCTATTACTGTTTAACAAATCAGAAGCACTTGATGCTTTTAAAGTTTACAAAACAGAAGTAGAAAATAATCTGGTGCTCAAATCAAAATTGTAAGATCTGATAGGGGTTGCAAATATTATGGTAGGTATACAGATAAAGGACAAGTTAAAGGTTCATTTGCTGAGTTCCTTGAAAGTGAATGTATAATTGCTCAATATACCATGCCTGGAACACCACAACAAAATAATGTGACAGAAAGAAGGAACCGGACATTAATGGACATGGTAAGAAGCATGATTAGAAGATCAAGTTTACCTTTATCTTTATGGATTGAATCCTTAAAAACCGATGTATATATTTTAAATAGAGTTCCATCCAAATATGTCTGCAAAACACCTTTCGAGTTGTGGAAAGGACGGAAACCTAGTTTAAATCATTTACATGTTTGGAGATGTCCAACTGAAGTAAGGGTTTATAACCCACAACTAAAGAAGTTGGACGAAAAAACAATAAGCGGTTATTTTATAGGCTATGCAGTTAACTCTAAGGGATTTAGGTTTTATTGTCCTTCTCATTCTATTAAAATTGTTGAGGATAAAAATGCTAAATTTCTTGAGGAACATGAAGAAAGTGGGAGTGATTTGACTCAAGGGTGGAATTGGAAGAAATAAGGGAACCACCTGTGGTACCTTTATATATTGGGAACTTGAATGTTGCTCAAAAAAATTCTTATGAATTATCTGAACAAGAACAAGTTCAAGATCCACCACCACTTGAGGAGCCACGTGAAGATCAACCCGTTATACCTGAACCCACTGAAGAAGTGTCTGAACCAGTGGGAGTAAGAAAATCATCACGAGTTCGAAAATCAGGAATTTCTAGTGATTATGTTGTATATCTCCAAAAGTCTGATTATGATATTGGACTAAAAGATGCTCCATTCTCGTTTTCACAAGCCATGGGTGGAGAAAACTACACACTTTGGTATGACACCATTAAAGAAGAGTTAGAATCTATGGCTAAAAATAAAGTCTGGAATCTCGCCAAATTACCAAAAGGATCCTCTACTATAGGTTCCAAATGGGTCTTTAAAACGAAAAGAGACTCATCTGGTAATTTCGAACGATATAAACCTAGACTTGTAGCCAAGGGTTTTACTAAAATGGAAGGCATTGATTACCGTGAAACCTTCTCTCCAGTATCAAAAAAGGATTCATTGAGAATAATCATGGCATTAGTAGCTCATTTTGATTTAGAGTTACATCAAATGGTGTCACGACCCAAACTATCCCGTCGTGATGGCACCTATTGCAGTACTAGGCTAGCAGATTTGTTATTCAGAACACACGACAATTCTCTTCAATAATTCATTTTAAAAACTTTTTCGTCATAATTCTTTCATTAAACAATTGCAAGCAAGTAAAAGCAAGCAAATATAAACCAACGACCCGACCTCGGGTGTCACTAGTCATGAGAATCTAGGATACAAGTCCGATACAATCTACTAAAAATGACAACAGAAGTCTAATAAAAATGAACAACTAGAAGATAGGAGGGAGAAGAGCAAGGTTGCGATCGCCGTGCAGCTACCTTGTTAAGCTCTGGAATAAACTGAGAAAGAATCAGCACTCACTCGGATGAACTCTGGCACCTGGATCTGCACACAAGATGCAGTGAGTAACGTGAATATGCCGACTTAGTAAGTAACAACTACAAATAAAGGTTGAGTGTAGTGACGAGCAGTAAAATCACATAAAGTTCAAGATTTTTGAAGTCTCAATGAAACAACAAGTGTCAAATCAGTGTTCAAGTCAAAATATCATTTAAAACTCCAGTTCCAATGAAAACATGTACGGATATCTTCAACATTTTTAATAGAGGCTCAATATAAAAATAGAGTGGAAATAATGATTTCATCAACCAGCCCCTCGGGCAAGTCTCCCAATCACTCGTCACTCAAAACGCATCACTCAGAGCTCACACTCAATAGGTAAATGCGCTCAATGGGGGTGTACAGACTCCGGAGGGGCTCCTACAGTCCAAGCGCTATATCGCTACGGTGTGCAGCCCGAACCAATATCACTGCAGCGTGTAGCCCGATCCATATATCGCTGCGGCGTGCAGCTCGATCCATACATATATTTATATCGTTGCGGCGTGCAATCCGACCCATATATATATATATATATATATATATATATATATATATACACACACACACACATATTGTCACGACCTATTTTCGGAGTCGTGATGCCGCTTGTCGTGGAACCAGGCAAGCCACCCATTTTATCTAGCTAAATACAATTTCCAAAAAAATATCCTTCTTAACAAGTCCGTGGATAAAAATAATAATAAATCAAAATTTGGAAACCAGTTTATGAAATTCAAAACCCAAATCCTTCTAACCCCGGATCCAGTGTCACACAGTCATGAGCTGCTAATACTTAATACAACCAAAAAGAAATGACCAACATAGTCTGAAAATAAATACGACGGTAGAGAAGGAAGAGAAGACGAGATCACTGTCGCCAGCTGCTACCTCGTCAACTCTGATGAAAACCGCTGCTACTCACTGACCAGAGCTGAATCCCGCTGTACCTAGATCTGCACACAAGGTGCGGGGGTAACGTGAGTACACCAACTCAGTAGTAACGAAACCAAACTACGGGCTGAGAGGTAGTGACAGACTAAACCTCCGATAATTTGAACAACAGTATATAACTTGGACATGATAGTAATATATCAGAAAATAAACAAGATGCATCAATTTGTGTCTGTAGCCCTGCATACTAGCATGAATTCATTTAGAATCAAGAATGAAGCGTACTCAGTAATCAAACTCTCATAAGGTGGTCCACTCAGTACAAGAATATGGCCTTCCAGCCCAGGGAAAGTCCATCCCAGATATAACATAAACACGAGTGACACAATCACCTAGTACTGAGGAATAAGGCCGATCCAGCCCCCACGGAGAAGATCCATCTCCGGAACATAATACCCGCGGAGAAAATCCATCCCCGGAACATAAAAACCACAGAGAAAATCCATCCCCGCAACATAAAACCCACGGAGAAAATCCATCCCCGCAACATAAAACCCACGGAGAAGATCCATCTCCGGAACATAATACTCGGACAAGATCCATGTCCAGGGAAATCCATCCCTCAATATCTGTGCGCTCAATAGGGGTGTAAAGACTCCGGAGGGGCTCCTTTCACCCCAAGCGCTATATCAAGCCAACGAAGGCATGATTCCAGGATCGCTGTGGTGTGCAGTCCGACCTCATGACTGTCTCAAAACCAGGATCCAAGCCTCACTCAGTCAGTACCTTCCAGTCTCACTCACAATGCTCTAACATATGAAAATCAGCCCAAACCAATGATAATATAGAATAAACTAGCAACTTACGAGACTGAGGCATGAAACATATACTATAACAGGACTGAGTACATGAAAACAATAATCACAGATAGAGACAGAAATAATCAACCGTTCCGGTCTGAACATATCCGCGTGAAGCCTTAACAGTTATACTTAGCATGATTTCTATTTCGTTCAAGGTAAATACCACCTTCACAGTACAAATATCAACCTGAGATAACCATTAGACAGTGCCATGGGATGAGCCAGGCTACAAATATTCGGTGTACGCCCGCATGCCCGTCACTTGGCAAGTGCGTCACCTTAATTAACATCATATATCAAATAGTTTGGGGTTTCGAACCCTCAGTTCCAAGTTTGGAAGTGTTACTTACCTCAAAACCGGCTAATATACTACTCCGCAGTGCCCTTGCCTCTAAATTCAGCCTCCGAGTGCTCCAAATCTACCAACAATCAGAGGTATATCATTATAATATGCTAAGGAACTAATCCCAATCGAAATGTATCAAAAATACTCAAAAATACCGAAATTTCCCGACCCCCGGGCCCACACCCCGAAACTCAGAAATTTTTATACCAAAATATTCTTCATCATCTCACGAGTCCGTACATATAAAGAACACTAAAGTCGGAGTCCAAATGACCCCTGAAATCCCCATTTTAAAGACTCTTACTCCCAAGCTCTAATTATCCAATTTGCACTGATTTTTCCCTAATTTTCCACCATAAATCCGACCTTTAATCACATATAAACAAGTGTAGAGTCCAAAAACCTTACCTCAATGAAGAACTATCGAATCCCCTCTGCAAAACCCTTACAAAAGCTTCAAACCCGGATGAAACATTGAGAAAAATGGCAAAAATTCATGAAGGCATGTTTTTATACTCTCTGACAGTGGTTCCGCACCTGCGACCACTTACTCGCACCTGCGGAAAACCCCAAGGTCCTCAAATCCCACACCTGCGATCGACCTCCCGCACCTGCGGTCTCGCAGGTGTGACAATTAACTCGCACCTGCGGAATCCTCTCACTTAGCCAAACTTCCGCACCTGCGGTGCCACGTCCACTCCTGCCGATCCGCACCTGCGGCTCCCCATCCGCAGGTGCGAAAACACCAGCAACAACAACATCAGCAGTGACAAAAGCATTCCAAACTCCCCGTTAACCATCCGAAACCACCCCGAGCCCCTCAGGACCCCAACCAAACATACCAGCGCATCATATATGATCATTCAAACTTAGTCGAGCCTCTTAAACATCAAACATAACATCAAAACCCCAAAAACACATCGAATTCAAGCCTATGAACTTTGAATTTTCTAAATTCCACCAACGATGCCGAAACAACCCAAAACAACTCCGATTGCCCTGAAATTTTGCGGACATATCCAAAATAACATTTCGAACCTATTCCAACTGTCGGAATTCCATTCCGACCCCGATAGCCTATTTTCCACTGCCAACCGGAAATCGCCAAAAACTAACTTTCGCAAAATCAAGCTTAATTCCACACCGGACATAACAAAAATATTCCGAACACACTCCTAAGTCTCAAATCACCTAACGAAGCTATCCGAGCCATAAAATCCGCATTCCGAGGTCGTTTCCCAATAAGTCAACTCTCAGTTGACTTTTCCCATTATAAGGCTACGTTTAAAGACTAAGTTACTGAATTCTCATTTAACCATTCTGATTTCAAGCCTATCGACTCTAAC